>JBBPCY010080703.1:0-26063 GCA_037974405.1 Brachyalestes nurse
ATGTACAGCTTTAAAACTCAAACATCCAGTATTTAGCTGTACTAAACATCAATATCCTCCTTTTATAAGCTTATTTCCCATGTATATTTCTGCCGAGGTGTCTGGACTTACAGCACCAGCCATGACGATTCTTTGTAGTGAATCATTAGAGCCGATTCTTTGTAGTGAATCATTAGAGCCAATTCTTTGTAGTGAATCAGAAGAGCCGACTCCCTTCGAGTCAGAGCCGCTCGCCACTTTTTTATCAACACACAAAGCATTCATATTTGCCAAGTTGGGCTAAAATATAAGGCTACAGATGATAATAAACAAAGAGCCGTTTGGGAGCCAAAAGAACCGTCTCTTCTTTGGGAACCGTGCCACAAGAGCCGGCTCTCAGAAAAGAGGCGAACTTCCCATCACTATCCTGCGAACGCAGAACTCAAACTGCGTTCAGTCTCGCGAGAGTGAACGTCACTCACGGTTACGTTCATAATTTATAAACTGACTCGTTCAGTTCAGCGTTCACGAAAGATACGTTCGTGCACAACACTGCTTGTGGACATGGTTTAGGACAGTACAACTTATTGTGAGCTATAAAAACCCATTGTACTTCCATTTGATCTGCATTTGCTTTCCTTCCAAAAGCGTCTTTAAATCTTATATTGGACAGTGCAATGAAAGCCCAGATTATCTGACCAAATGTCAGTTCTGCTCAAGCAGAGAGGGCTTGCCCACCATACACACTCAAATTGAAACATGAGAGATTATGTTTTGTCTAAATGTCAGAGTTTGCCTTTAACGGACAGAACCCACCTGTGTAAACACTACGACGGCAAAGATGATTTGTTTTTTTGCTATAAATGTCAAGGGGAGTCCTTCTCCTTTGGGCCTCTGTCACCATGGACGTGACTTTCCAGCAAGAGGATGAGAAAACTGGCAGAGGGTGCCAGTCCACACAGTACTTTTCTGTTTTTACTTTAATGAGCCCTGCTGTCTTACATACTGATTGAATTAATAGCCATAAAATGCTGTAATCTCTCACTCTCTCACTCTCTCTGTTTCTCTATCTGTCTCTCTCTTGCCCTGTCTCTCTGGATCACTATACTATACAAATAAAGCCATTAGACACACAAGGTGACCTCATGACAGCCTGGAGACTGCTGGGACATTTTTCTATATCTATCTATATACTGAGTGTATGTACTTTGTTGGGATATTTCTATAACCATCCAGCCAGCGTGTCCGTTTTCTGTTGTGGCTGACATGGTTTGATATGTTTAAATGATTATTATGTGTAACCAATAAAAACATTTTCTCAGTTATTTTCTACTCACATTTGTCCATCCTGGGTTGGGGGGGAGAGACTTCATCTTGTGGACTTGCAGGAATCAATATTATGAGCTTTATGCTAATATGGCCCTAAAACTCAATAGACGGGCTACCAGAAATTAGCATTACAGGTTCAATGTTTCTGTGTTGGTTTTTCACACAGGCAACCCTAGAAGAGGGAGAACAACTCATAACATTGCACGTTGAATGGTTTTAACAGTGTGCCATGTGTTTTCAGACATAATTCTTAACAACTTCACTTTTATGAGCATTGCTAACGTTTTGGCACAGTCAAGTATTGTCAAGTATTAATTGCTAGCCTCTCGGCTGTTTACTTGCAAGGAAACACATAGACCTAGATTTCTTTACAAATGGTCATGAATGCAACCAGGGGTCAAATAATCTTAATCTAAAAGTTTTACCAACAATTCATTTTTGACTAATTTCAAGGGCCTGAATGAGCAAGAAGACCACTGACCTATAGGTTAGAGTCTCATAAAGTGACTTTATAGTGAAAGTACAATAAAGTGTGTAATAAAGCACACAGTGCATATGATTCACTGAAAGACTGTCTGATCCGCTTTATGAAGGAAGCTCAGCCTTGAATGTTGGTGCCATTGCTACAAGGCTTGAAGTACACAGAACTTGTTAGCATTCACACATTCTTTTGTTTTGATCATCATTCAACTGACCTTGTACTTGCCAGTGTGTATCGCCTCCCTCTTAAGTTGTAATTGCAGTTATCTTCTCAGGCCAATTAAGGAATGTTTATCTAAATCCACAAACTAATGTGTGAACCTGTACTGAGATTGCAGTGTGGATAATAAGCTACGAATAAATATATAATAAAAGATAAAAATAAAAGACATTTGGGCATTTTGTTCTCTATGGGCATTTGCATGTGACACCATTTTTTACACCCCTGTAGTGGTATTATTACATTTTTTAAATTACAAAAAGTCTGGTTCTACTTTACATAGAAACACTAAACAAAGCTCAGCATGGTGTCTGACACCTTAAATATCAACACAAACTTGGGGGGGCATCTATGTAAGGTGTTGATATGATGACAATTTATTATTTGTTGTGCTGACATCACCTATCTGTGCCGCTCGTGTTCTAATGGTTATAGCATTCTAACTCATCCCTAACTAAGAGCACCTGTACCCCATTAAGGAGTCATTTATTCCAGGTCACACAGCAGCTGCTCCACCTCTCCACTGCCACAATCCTCCCCTTAATGTCCAGCCACTGGGGTACATAAGAAAGGTGAGGCTTGTTGCCTGGACCAAAGAGGAAGAGGCAAAGTGAGAGAGGCAGGGAAGATATGTTGAGCTTTGGTGCTCATTGTACCCATTACCTTTTGTGCTCTTGAGTATCAAACAGCACAGTCTGTGCCCTGTAGGGTATCTGGGGTCCCCAATAATGCAAACAGTGGTGGTGTGCTGCTTGGAGCACAGGCAATGCTGACATCATGGATGGCTGGGTGGCGCTCTCTGGGGTGACAGGAGGTGCAGATATCATGAGCAGCTGAGAGGCACTTCCTGAAGTACTGGGAAGCACTCCTGATGCCCAGGCATCAGGAGTAGCCATGAGGGCCAAGAGAAGCCCCCATCCTCTGCCATGACCCCACACTCCCGATGCCAAGTTTCCCACCTGCAAACCTGGCCCAAAATTATCAGTTTAATTCCTGAAAAAATAGCATGTTTTTTGTACCTCAATGCTAACTATTCTCTCATTCTTCTCTCTCTTGATAACTCATCAAGGGAGGAGCCCTGTGACACCATTGGGGATTCAGTCTTCTGCAGAACACTGGGTGGCACTGTTGATGTAGGCAGCTTGGTGGCATCCCTGGAGAAATGCGTGGTGCCCAGGTATCTGGTGGCATTGGCCATGAGGGCCAAGCAAGTCCTCCACCATGACCACTCCTCAGGTTGAACTCCCCACTCCCACAAACCCATCCCATGGCTAGGAAAGGAGCAATAGGATATGGGAACAGGTGGGCCTGGGATGAGGTGGGGGAGGGCAGGACTCATGCCAGCCAGGCTCGTCCAGCTGAGTGTCATGGGGAGAGGGAGAGGGAGGAGCAGAGACTAGGCAGGTGGAGGGTGCCAGGTACCTCACCAGACTGAGAGGGTGAGAAAGAACGCTCTAGGGACAAATGGGAGTGTAGGGGGTATGTAGACACTATGGCCACTTCAGCGGTTTTGGTTTGGAGCACCAAACACACCAGCCCAGCTCTGGGACAGGACCCCATTGATCCATCTGGCTGACCAAGGTGGGCAGAAGACCATACCATGTCTACTCTGACTAACTGGGGGTGTGTGGTTCATCAGCAAAGACCATGCAATGTAGTGCATCCAGCATCACCTGAATACATGAAGCTTGTGGTGTGAAAAGGCATTTAAACAATAAACAATATAAAATCACTTTTTACTGTATACTGTTCATTGTATTGATTGCTATATTTAGTAACATTAATGTAAAAAAAACACTCACTGCTCCTCTAAACGGTTTTTAGATGTTATTTTCGCTTTTGCACAGTATTGTATATTTAGTATTATGCAAACTCAACTTGGAGTATGTTCGCATTATGCTCTTAGCCAAGCAAGTATGAATGGCTGCTTTAAGTTGTGTTAATTCATACTGTTTTGTTATTTTATACTGTGTTGTGTATCATCCATCATTCCTGCATACCATATGAATACAGATGCCCTCGTGCTCTGCCTTCGTGATTTGCATGAGGTGTCCTGATTGACGAGGAATAACACCCTAGATTACAGAACAAACGGTGCCGTAGTCATGATCATCATTCTGCAGCATTCCTCGCTTTGATCCAGTTGCATCCACTCAGTCAGGCATTCAGAGCCGAAGGCGATCCAGGCCAAGATAAGGCATTCTCGCTCTTTTACTTTCTCTTTCTCATTCTCGCTCCATTACTATCAATATCTTTCTTTCCTCCATTGCATTCGTCTATCTCTGGGTCTCTTCATCTCCCTCATTCTCACTGGTGGACTGTCAGTCTCTCTTCTCTTACTCCATCGCACCTTGTCTCTCTCTCTCTCTCTGTTGAAAGCCAAGCAATATTGGTATGGAGGAGATGAGAAGCACTGGCCATTCCGCATACTAACGCACACTTCAAAGGGCCCCGAACACTCCAATCAAGCAACATCATTCCTCCAGGGGACTGAGGTCAAAGCCATCACAATGCTGCTATACATCACTGGGGCCTGGCGAAAAATAATGCCTCATAATGAAGTCTGCAGCGGGCCTGGTAGAAAGCCACCCTTCATTGTCCTATTTCCATCTGGAAGTGCTTGTAAAGTCTTGTCGATCAAGGTCCTTATTGTACATTAAATTAGCGGAAGCCTCTCATAATAAGAAATCCAGTGATCACTGACTCAGAGTGACAGCTTACATTTGCCTTTGCTTTGTGCCTTAAGAACCTAGTTGTTTTTTAAATATCCTCTCACAAGTATGGTGACTACCGTAAAGATGCTGAGAGTGGTGAGCCACGGTCGCAGTAGCAATTTTCATTTTTACATTAAATGTTCAATACTGCTATATGGAACAATGCCTCTTCTTTGACCAGTGCAGCCAAAACAGTAACACTATGGAAGTTTTCATTCATCCATTCTTTATCTGAGAGGCTTATCCTTAACCAGTGTCACATGTGGTGCCAAAGTCTATCTAAGGGGTCATAGGGCGAAAGGCACCCAGGAGAGGTCACAAGTCCAATGCAAGACTGACATACAGACAAACACACACTAGTGGCATTTCTAACATGTGCATGTATTTGGACTGTGAGAGGGAACCCGGCAGACACCCACACATATATGAGGAGACTCCTCACAAACTCCTCGCAGGCAGGAATCGAACCCAAGACCTTCTCACTGTAAGACAGTGCTTAGGACCAAAATTCACATGCAAAACTTCTTTCATAACATTAAATTCCACTGAAATTAATATAAATCTGTTTCACTGAAAGATAGTGTGACTGGGCTTGAGCAGTAAAGTAAAATTGATAGTTTTACACACTGCTGCATCTGTGAATGGCAGTGTTTGTGTGTGTGTGGATTTGTCATTCACATTTAAGGGCGTTGTTGATAGAACCCTTCCTGACAGATCCATCTCTAATCACCTGCTAGGGCCTTGAGGAGTGTAATCATATTCTGTGTTCTGCTATGGGGCAAGCATATGCGGATTAAATTGGGATTTAGGAATTAAGACATTTATTTCAAGGGTGCCAACAGTGTAGGGACAATATTGCTCAGTAGTGTTGCGCGGGTTGGCTTTTTTTTAACACCTGCCCCAACCCGACCTGAGCGCAAGAATATTATTCATACAATCAGAGATTGTGTCTTTTTGTCAAATTGAGATGGGTTCTTTGAATGGTCCTGAACTGCTAGTATCATCACTGAGCAAGGTATTGCCCCCATACACTGCTCAACGGGCACCCCTCGTTGGTGGCAGCCCACTGCTTCACTTGGTGTATGGGTTAAATGCAGATAAGACATTTCACATTGTTCACACAACTGTGGTGTGTTCACGCATGACTATAAGGGGCCACTTTACTTTACTTCCAGTTTATACCACCATATGCGCTGGTCGCACCCATATTACATCATGTCATTCCCCAAACCTACACTTATGTATCTATATTTATGTATCTTTATCTATATATATCTATATAAATCAGAAAACTTTCCAGAGGAAATAGCTTAAACTATTTCTAAATTCAAAACTATATCTACAACTAGCATAACATCTATATCTGTATCTACTGCATATCTATATATCAATTTCTATTACTATATACGGAGGAGCAGTGGACTGCCCTGTTCTCTCCCCTTTCAGGACTTTGAGTGAACTGACAGGGCTGTGCTGGGAGCACGGTAACCCCATCTGTCAGCTCCACACGGAGACTCTATGAATTAGCCTGACAAAACGGAGTTCGAGATGTTCTAACTGTCATTCCACTTCTTCTGTTTGAGAGTGGGAAGAGTGGAAAGTGCAGGCGCATGTCTGGCCTTGTAAGCGTCTGTGGGTACGACTGTGTGAGACAAAGAATGAGAGAAAGAATGAGAACAAAGACAGAAGCTGCCTTAATCACCCGGATAAATCATTCATGACACTGTAGGGTTTTTTTTTGCAAGGTTTATCCCTAAATACCCTCTTTCAAGAAGTTGGCCCAGCGACACATACTGAGACCAGCCAAGGGCTGAATGTGAATGGGAATGTATTGACTTGTGTCGAAAAATAGGAAAATAGGTATTAAATGTATTCGATTTCAGACTCAATCAGGTTTCACTCTAATGTGTGGCCAGCTGGTCAGGAATAACTGTCTCAGACTGATGTCACTTTCCAATGTCAAACTATCAACTATTTGGGTCATCTGCCCTCACCACTGGGGGTATAAATGCCTTTCCCTTTCATCTCAAAGGAGCTTAGTCTTGGGTCTTCCCTAGATGTCCCTTATGTGTGTTCCATGAGTACCCATCTAGTACCTAACAAGCAACTTTCTAGCTGTTTTCTGGTCTTTCATAGTGTTTAGTTTTGTTGGCTTCTGCTTTGGCTCGGATATTTCCATATACATTAATTTTGCTTTCTCTGATTTTCCTTTGGTCTTTGCCTTCTTGTTTTAATTGCTTTGATTTTTACTTTTTTCTTTTTTTTTTTAGAAGGAGGTCACTTAGTCCCTAGTTGTTCCATTCCTGAGCTTTCTCTCATCCCGGGTCCCCTAGATTCTAGCCCTAGTTTTTTCCTTTCCTTCTTTTTTAGCTTCGTAGCTTTGGCCAGTTTTGTTCTTTTGTATTGTTTGTTGTTTTCCTCAGTTATAGTTTATTTTCCTTCATTTCTTGTCTCACCACCTCTCTGTGCTTCTCATTGGTTTTCTTATTAGTTTTGCATTCACTTTTTCTCATATGAGTCTTTTGGCTCACTCAGTTGAGTAGCAACTGTTCCTTCCCATGACTGAAATTTGACTCTCATAACCCCTAATGAGTATTTAATTAATGCAATTTTGGAATCCTCTGTACACTTTTAATAGGGTACATTATTCAAGTCATGCTCCTGTTCTGTGTGCAGAGAAACAGCCCTTTATCATGAAACCCCACCATCATACTTTGTTGCAAATATGGTGTTCATCTTAACAGAATACACTGTTGCAAAAGAGTTCTGATTTGTGTGAATGCTTTTGTGCAAATGTCACTTGCATTTTATTGCTTCTTTCTTAGTTTTTGGGAACATCTTTACAGTTTGATTTGTATTTTTACATTGTGCAATAATGTGTAGAACTTGTTATTTTCAAAGTGGGCATATATTTATATTTTTTCCTATCTATTTCCTTTAAAAAAAAAAAAAACAAGTTATGCTTATTAGCAATTTTTGTTGATTCAACGTCAACAGACATCATGCTTGTAAATTTGTAAACGTGGATTGTATGCCCTGGTTATCAAAAAATCTCAAAACTTTCACTTTCTAATGGATATGGATAAAACCTTTTAATGTATCATGGCCAATGAACCTGGGCATTAATCATTTCTGCAGTTTTATGTACTGAAAGCCTGAAAACCTGCCACCACACACTAATCACGAAGAATGTCTGCTACAAAGATGCTGGGACAGCTGTCCAGGGACTGGGACTGGGTACAGGTTTGGTTTGTTTTGTTTTTCATTATAGTAATTCTGTGATGTCTTTGTCTTCCGTATGGCTAACCTGGGCCTGTGAGTGGAACTAAATGAAACACAGTGTCCTCTAAAAGGCCTTGAGAGGCTTGCCTACACTCACACATTCCAGTTCCAGGTGTAGGATACCAGCTGTTGCATCCTCCTTATTCAGTAATGGCACATTTTGAAGATATCACAGAAATTAAGGACAAAAATAAATTTCTTTTCATAAACCAGTCTAAAGTGTTTATGCCTTGGCATAATCATTTCTAGCCTTTGTTCTTCACTTTTTCAGGATAACAAAAAACGTTGCATGTTCAAACAAGAAATAAAATTAACAACATAAACCAAAATGTAGGACTTCATAAGCATAAAAAAATATGTATATTCAAAACAAAGGTCTCAGGACATCCTAGACCTTCAGAAAATGCCTAACACATCCTACAAATAAATATCATAACTTTTTATTCATTTTTATTTGATAGAAGTGATCTTGTGTCCGAGGGTGGACAGTAACAGCTCTCTTCTTTTTCTGTGTTTTTTTTTATTACATAATCCCTGGTGTTTTTGTAAAGGAGCTTACTGAAGTTCTTGAGAACAACTTAAAAAATTGTTGTTATTTAAATCAATTTTGTAATGCAAACTTACTGCATGATGATAGTTACTAACTTCCAAGGGTTAGATAGGAATTACAAGGTCCAGACTTTCCTAAAGTGGATGAGGTGATGTAAGCTCACTGGTGCATTGACACTATCTGTCTGAGACAGTTGGATGGACAGAGAAAGTGGAGGAGAAATGGAAGACAGAGAGAACCTGCCTGTCACTCTCCTTCACAGGCCAGGGCCCACGGGCTTCACTCTAGCTTTGTGCAGAAACACACACACACTTTCACTGTGATGCTTTAGTGAGTGACACCAGCTTTCCACTCCCTGTTCCACAAACATATAGCACAGCCAGACACAACAGCAAAGATAAAAGGCCTTGAAGCCAGAGTGAGCCAACAAATGCTTCAATGGCTAGTGTGATGGAAAATCGAATTTACACTATTTCTACCCACCCACTATCACCCACAGGTGTCTACTTCTTTACATTTGCACTCGCTCTATGAGGGTAATGTAGCCAACTGAATGCCTGCATCAAACACTCTCAGCAGTAATCTGAGTAATACATTAATCTAAAGTAGATTTGACCCACCAATATTAGGCATTCCAGACAAAACAAAAGTTCTAAAACTAGGCCATCATTGGTTTGAGGGAATTCATTAACATTTATCCTTTATCAGCATTCTCTAACTACAAATCACAACATGCATTACACAAATACATCCCACAAATACAACCTTTAAGCAATGCCTGAGGTGTCAACAAATTCTCACAGCTAGCCTAGGCACTGAGCTATAGGCTCATAAATACAATCAAGCTAGCATTAGTGTGACCGAACTCTGACCGAACAAAATCATAAAGAAACTATTGATACTCCCATTATTCAGCATAAAATGAATGCCACAGACCAAAGTTTCTCCCAGAGGTAATGTTAGATTTTAGATTGTAGTTCTCCTCTTACTTTTGTTGTTTTTCCTATCTGTTGTTTCGGTATGGTTTCTCATTAGCCAAGTAGTAATTAGTAGTAATAGTTTTTAGTTTGTTGTTCTCTTTATGTGGCAAGCCATTTCTTTTGCTTAACGAAGCTTGTTAGCCAGGCAGCTAACTGTTGTTTTCAATTTCTGTCATTGGAGTAATTCTCTTTATTATAATTATTCTATAATAGTTATCATAAATAAACATCAACAAAGAGATTCACCAGCTAACAACAAAATCTTTTCAACCCCCCCCCAAAAAAAGAATCCACACCCAAAGCAGTCCTAGCTTTTCAAAACATGTTCCTTACTTAAAGTTACTTCATTAGAAGGGGTTCTAGAGTCTTTAAAACAGATAATCTGACTTTACCTTGCTGAATAAAACTCTAGAACTTGATATTTTTGCTTCTTAATATGATATGTCTTAATGGTCACCATTAGCCACCACTAGTTTCTTATAAAAATAGTTTTAGATGCTATTAGCCAAACATCAGAAGCATCAGAATCACTCATTTGAATAATTTATGTTGTGGCACCAAGCCAGGTAAAAACAAAACACATGTATTCACCAATAGACATCATTAAAGAAACACCAGGAACAAAGTGAAACATGTAGGAACCAGGAACCAATAGCACCAACAAGCAGCAGTTACATTATGCAGTGACATTTTTTATTCCCCCTAGTCTTATCATTGTTTACCCATGTTGGATTTTAAACCTCCAATGAACAGGTGATAGGCCAAAAGGGTATCCTGTTTCTGATTGATATGTTATCATATGGAACGTACGGAGCTGTGCCTGAGCTGTCCAGCTGTGCTTGCCGAAATGTACCCCTCCTGTGGAGCTCTATCTACAGACTGATATTTTTACGCCTATCGTATTCCACAATCTACTACAGTAGTTCTCCAAAGTGTGGGCCATGATGGTGCTGCTAGGAGCTGTTGCATGTGGGTTTATAAAAGGCAAAAAATTGTTACTACATGTAAACACTAAGCTAGATATAAATTTACCTAAAAGACAAATTACTGTTTTAATAATTTTCATAGATTAGTCTGACAAAATCATAGCTAATTATATTCATGATTCCACTGGAATTCAGTGGAATTACATCAGTCTGCACCACCTCATTGAAGAGCTGGATGAGACTTGGAGCCAATTTGACCATTAAAACTGTGCCCTAAATAAAATCCACAAATCAATGAAGACCAGGATGTGGTTTAGAAGACACTATGACTTACTGTTAGCACTGTGCAATAAGTCACATCCACAAGTCTGCACCAGCTTAGTAAAGAGTTTAGGACACTGTATGACTCACTATGAGCACTGTGTCCACTTGCCATCTCTCCTCGGGGACACTTAATTGTCTGCCCTTGAGTCTGCCACAGAGCACAAAGACTTTGCAAAACCCCCAGACCTGTTGGGGGGTCTGAAATCCAACAAGAGAGAGGCGAAAAATATGTCTGGAAATTGGACAATGTGACTCATTTTGACCCTTGTAGCTTTCAAGCTAATATGATGCAACAAAAAAAGACTAATGGGGCAACATCTGAAGTGATAAATTAATTAATGTAAATCCAAATCATTTATATATTTGCACAGTCATGCATGCTTGTGCACACAAGCGCACAGAACCCACACACAAAAACAAATGAGTAATGAGTAGGCGTGAAGGAATTAGTGAAACTCTAAATAAATCACTTGAGACACTGTCTGCTTGACTGCAGAGTGCATCCTTATTTGTCCTCACCCTTCAAACACTATATATATATATATATATATATATATATATAGTGAGAGTATATATGTAAGTCAACCGGCCAGTGAAAATTTCAATGGATTTCGGGCCCAGATAGCACCACATTGACAGCGCAAGATGTGACTGCTTTAGCACTGGAACTATATTAAATATTATTTTTAAAAACAGGTCCCCCAATAAGAGCACAGCTCATTTATATATCAATCTTAAAGGAAAAGTTATACAAAGAATTATACAGTCAATTATACAAACAACAAAAACAAGAAATGAATGAAACAGTCATCAACTATTCAAATGTAAGCCAGCAAGCACAGCTGATTGTCAGTATTGACTCTGTTGCCTAGCAACCAGAAGACGCATGAGGAGAAAAAGCAGTCTAAGAAAATCTGTGTGAATGCCCAGTTACAACATGGAGAAAAACACTAAGAAGGATCAAGATTTGAAATGGGAGACTACTGATGAGCATGAGGAACAAACATTGAGAGTAACCACGATTCTAAAGGAGAAACTGTTAAAGACCATGTGGAAGAACCAGTGAGAGGAACCAAGACATTTAATGTCCTCTAAGACATCAAACATCTGGAGGATCTACTGTCCACTCTCCAAAACTATCCAGTGCAGAGTGGTTAATGCATAAACTGCATCAACAAGCAGACATCAGTCTCTGCCTGTATACCTGCAAGGTGGAGCCACAAGGAAAGGTTTTTAATAACTGGTGACCGGTGAGTAGATATCACTGTCCATTGTGTCCCATTTCTGGGCTTCTAGTAAAGAAGTTCCAAGTAAAGAAGTAGATATGGGTGTCTACTATTCTCCATTTGAAGTATGATATAAAAAAAAACTGATGAAATTTCAATATAATAGACTTTCCATGCTTTCTCCCAATCTTGTTTGTAGTTTACTATGGAAGCCCGTTTCCGCTACCAGGAGGAGAAAAAAAAACAATTTTTTTCTCAGAATTCAGACTTTTTATCTCAGAATTCAAACTTATTATGTCGAAATTCAGACTTATTATGTCGGAATTCAGACTTTTTATCTCATAATTCCGACTTATTATGTTAGAATTCAGACTTTTTTTTATCTCAGAATTCCAACTTATTATGTCGGAATTCAGACTTTTTATCTCAGAATTCTGACTTTTTATCATGACAACATCATTAAATGTTTTTAGATAATCATGTCCTCTTCCTACTCCTCCTCCATGTGGCAGGAAGTTCTAAAGCCAACGAACCAACCAATCAGAATCAGAGATAAAAAGTCAGAATTCTGAGATGAAAAGACAGAATTTTGACATAAAAATTCGGAATTTTGAAATGAGAAGTCAGAATTCTGAGATAAAAAATCGGAATTCTGAGTTGAAAAGTCTGAATTCTGAGTTGAAAAGTCTGAATTCTGAGAAAAAAGTTTTTGTTTTTGTTTTTCTCCTCCAGGTGGCGGAAACGGGCTTCCATAGTTTACTGTACTGTTGATGGAAAACACAGTTCTACCTATGAAATTATTTTCAATCATAAATGAAAACTGCACATTCTTTTAGGAGTTTAGGATTAGATTCATGTATACAGCTTGAGATTTTCCAAGGAGTTTCAAGTTTTATTCAAATATAGTTAATTACTTTCCATTTGCCTTAGCATATTTCCAAACAAAAAAGTACATTACCCAGAAATTACTTAACTGATTACAGAACGGTGTATTTTTATTTAGAGACAAAACTCAGTGCTAGAAATAGTGCCATATGGTTTGCTGTTTAAGTGAGTGAGTGAGTGAGTGACATATTAATAGGACAAATCTCTCGCTCCATTGCGCTGCTAGGCTTTGTTCAAAAATGTAATCATGGCATGTTCCTCCATCCATCAAGCTCATTTCGAATTTGCTCCAGTAATGAGAAACCTCCCCTCCACCCGAGGTGTTTAATGTGATTCAGCCAGGCTGAGAGCCATTCATTTGTGCAGTATTAAAACTGCATTTATAAGCTGGGCTAAACATGAAAGGCTTAGTAGCATGTAGAGTAACAGGGTGGACGTTTCCATTTCTTGCCAAAAATGAATGACCTTACCCCTGAAGCCAGTTTTGGCATCTGTTATGATTAGCAATATAGCAATTCCTACCACCAAATCAAGTTATCACTTTTATCCATATTACCACAGTGTTGTCACTCTACACTCCCCAGCCACTTCATTAAGTCCACCTATCACCTTCCTTCCATTTGATTAGCTCCCCTGAGCTCCAGTTCTACAGTTACAAACTGTACTCCATCTGCTTCTCTGCATCATTTATTAGCCCACCTCTACCCCATTCATCAATGGTCAGGACCCCTGAGCAGGTACTATTTGGACGGTGGACCCTTCTCAGTACACTCCTTGCACAATTTCTAAAATAATCTTTGACCATTTCATTGCTTGGAAACTATGGCTTCCTGTTAAAGGGCTACAGTTCCTGAAACAATTGTATACTGGGATTATAATTCTGAAAAAAAAAAAACACAAGCATACACACAATTTGTTTGATATATATATACACACGGGCTGGGAGGCCTAAACACACACACGGAGACACTGGAGCGAGACCACAGCAGAGACTTTATTAGACAAATGACATATCAGTGTCCAGAAATCCTAAACAGAACCACCACCACTTTGGGCTGAAATACCATACGGACTCTTCCACTAGCTCCCTCTACCTCTTTCCCTTTTTCTTATCACTCTCTTTCTCCAGTCTTTTCTCTCTCTCTACTCTGTCAGAGAGCCCATGTTTTAATGGATTCTCTGAAATAAGTAGTCATGAACGGCATTAATTGAATGCCTTAGCATGTAGTACATATGGGCACCAAATATTGAGCATCGTTCTGCAGTTAGGATTCTAGCCCCAAGAGCCAGCTCTCTGAAAAGAGTCGAACTTCCCATCACTGCGAACATATAACATGAACCGCGTTCAGTCTCACGAGAGTGAACGTCACTCACGGTTACGTTCATAATTTGTAAACCGAACGCTGTTCATTGAACGGGGTCATGTACAACACTGCTCTATGCATCAGCTGCTGGACCGCTGATTCACCTGTTGATTTGCACCGCTAACAAAGTTAGTAGCTTTTGGCACTGTAGGGACTGTTCAAGTTTGTGAGTTGCCTAACTGCTCACCATTAGTTTACAAAGAGAAGACAGCAGAGGGCAGGGGCAAGTGCAGAAAAAGAAGCACATATGCTGGCGGTTCTTCGGGACAAATGAGTTTCGGTATGTCCTTAAAAACAATCATTTTGGTAAGCTGCTTATCATACCAAGGAAGACAATGAGCCTGTGAGGCTCACAAACAATTTTTACAAATATGCCCACAGGATTAACTCATAGCTGCTGCTGAAGACACCTTTCTTTTTTAAGCAACAGTAAGAAAGTGCAGATCTCAGAAGTAGGCAGTTAAGAAAGTTGTATTTCTGAACAGAAAACACTGGGGAAAAAGCAAATTTTCTGACCTGTGAAAAATTGGGCATCCCTTCAGTCAGCACTATTCAGAGTCTATGAAGTATGATGAAAGCCATTTCAAAACCTTGAGGTTGATATGCTCCGGATCATTGTCTTGTCCTAATACACACACTCTTTTCATGTTCAGTTTCTTCACTGTCTGTGGGACATTACCTTCTTGGATTGTTGTCAGAAAATGAAAATTAAAAGTAGTAAGTTTTCAGATAGCTTCTCGTGGTATGGATATAAATTTTTTCAGATTTTGATTTCTTATTTCAGAGAATCCAATATTATTCAAAGGAAAAATTGACACATAGCATAGCAACCTTGGAATGTTTTGTTTACCACATTTTTCAAAAAAATAATTCAGTTTTTTTCTTAGATTCTGTGTTCCTCATATGGCTAGAATCCTAACTACAGAAGGAGAAGATTGAAGGAGGTTAAGATAGAAGGATGTTGTATTGAAAATGTAAAAAAAAACAAATAAAAAAACAAACAAAAGAACGTGAACTAGTTCATTTTTATTCGAATGAACTGTATTTTGAACTAGTTCTTTTTCAGTATGAACTGGCACAACACTGGCATAGAGTATGAGTAAAGAACTGAACCCAGTAAAAGATAGATGGGGCAGTCCACTGCAGTCAGATTGAGAACACCTATTTTGGAATGTTACGAGACATATCAAATCTAACCGTCCTAGCAGCATTCAAGGCTGTAGTAAAATACTGGACATGCTCTCAGCTTAAACCACAGCATTTGAGTTAAACACATTCTTACTTCATCAACCAATACACCTAGTGGTCTGTGTGATTTTTTAAACTTACTTTCAACATCATGACCAAAAAATAGCAAACTAAACAGGTAAAAAGACAGCTAGCAAGTAAGGACTGATTGTTTATTGCGCTAATCATTAAAAATTACTTACATTATTTTTTGAAAACAGCTAAAGTTTGGTGCTTTTCTAACAATCTTCAATTGTGTATAGAATAGTGGGGTGCAGCATCATAAACAATGTTTTAGGGCAAAACAGTGTCTCGGGCAATATTACTATAACCATCTCAAGTAATAAGGGTGTGAGGGATTGTTAGAGGTGTCTGTTTCCATTCACAGTGTTAACCATTCTGAATTGGTAAATTTCTTTAGAATGACCAATTTCACACCAAAGCACTCTCACTTTGCATTTACATTTGTTTATTTAGCATATGTGTGTATTATGTGTCAAAGTGGGAAGACAATTTGAGCTATGTCGTGTAGTAAGAGAAATAGACACCAAGGTGCAACTGTTTATTTTCTTAAAAGAAAAAACAGCCTGTTCTCAATGCCAAGTGATGATCCTTGGAAGAGCACAGCACGCAGGAAGAAGCATGCACCCATACTAGCAAGTTCAGATAGATAGGTGCGGATCCAGAAGTCACTCCATAAATAAGTTTGATTCAGATGACCACGGATAACCAGTGTAAGTCAACAAGTATCAGTATGATGTGAGAAGCCATGTAAGCAAATAACACAAGGACACAAGGAGGCAATGTGTATTGCAAAACAAAGGGGACATGAACATTTATCCTTGGAATTACACATCATAAGAATGCCCATTGAGGTCAAATATAAACTGAGGTACCCATATCAGAAAGAACAGATAGCACGTGCTGTGGTTGAAAGTGTCAAATTCTGCTGATTGACGACTGACCTGAAGCTCTGACTGCCTTAAAGGCTTCTGTGACAGACAAAAGTGAAAGTGACCATTTTGTCTTACATGAACACACCACAGCACACAGTGTGAACAGCACAAAATTCTTCCTCTGCATTAAACCCATTCGACTTCGCAGGGCAAATGCCCTAACCACTAGGCTACCAGGTGCCTAGTGAAGTACGCTTTCAGGGGAGTGGGCACTCTTCAAGCCTGACTGATTTGTATAGAGGAGGCCATTCTGAGTGAGACCTAGAGACAGGAATGGAAATAGTAACCAGTTAGTAATTCTTGGTAGAGCAGAGGAGTTATCCAAGCCAATCTGAATTTGTTTTCTAATGCCAGGGAGGTATTTATCACAGGCCTGGCTGCTGGCACAGTGGTGGGGGATAAGGCTTGGAAATTGGTGGGAATGGTGTCTAGCGGGCATGTTGTAGGATGCCTACATATCTTACACAGAAAGAGGGATAAATGTGGAAAGTGAACTGCCATTTACCTTGCAGACAGAGAAGGACTACTACATGTTTGACCCTGCCTTTAGTGAGGGGGCAGGCCGGGGGTATTGAAGTGCGCTTTATTCGAGAAAGAAAGAGACAATGGATTCAGTTGAGAAGTTGTTTTTTGGAGGTGCACTGAGTAATGAGTAAAGTAACTTCTGAGTGTACTGGTGAACCTGTCTTTATAAAAACAGTTTTGGCTTCATTGATGCTGAATGTGAAGAAAGACAAGAGCAATAGATAAGCAATGAGGTCAGCACGGTCGCTGGATCTATGCCATTTCTTCTCAGCAGCTCTGACATTAGTATGCAGCTTTTGGTTGGTAACAGTCAGGTATGAGACAGGTATGAGATAAGGCCAGAGGTGGTCAGAGAGGAGCAGAAGATACCAGAAACAGTCTGGATTGTCAAATGGATGTCCAAATCTCTTAGGATGAGTAGCAGGCAGCCATGTTCAGGAATGGAGGACAATAGCAATTCCATTTAGCTCATCCATAAATGGGCTAAATGCACTGATGTACATTGTTTATATATCAACCATTAATTAATGCAGCAGTTTTGAGAAAACTTCCTCTTAAGGGTTTAGTTTTCTCAAGAGAAACAGCTGAGTCAGACACTTCACACACTAAACATCATGGAAAATAAAAATAAAGTTCGTGAAATCTATATTCTCTCGTTTCACCTCATGGCAGCAGTGTGTCTGTATTCTGATAATGAACTGAACCCATAAAACAAAGCGACTCAGGTTTCATTCACACTAAATCTGATTGATTAGAAACATAAATCCCTCCCACAGCACGCACCAACCACCCTGTTCATCACTGCAGGTCTCAGTGAGCACTATTCTATTATTAGAGAGAGAGAGGAGAGAGAGGGAGAGAGAGAAAGAGAATGGGAGGGCTGGAGTGTTACTCTTGCGCTCTGGGAAAAGTTTATTTGCCAATATTTTAACTACTGGCCCTGGGAGGTGGAAGATCAGTGGTGCTGAGTAATTCCCTGCTCCGTTACATTCCAGCCTTCAGCATATCCCCGTTTGTATACAGCTGATACATGATAGCCTTTGATTTACTGACGCTCCAGAAGATCTTTTTAAACATGTGTGAAATCTCTCAGTCTTGGCCTCCCTGTTTTTGGCCTTCCTGAAAGTGAATTAAAGGGAATCTTCAAATTTTCATAGTTTCTGGTTAAAATGTAAACAAAGTCATTCAGAGAAATAATTATTGTACAGAAACTAACCCAGTTGGATTTTTTTACTGTGTTGGTGAAAGAAACAAGGCATTACTATCAACAACACAAGCACACCTACCAGTGAACCAAAAGACTACTTCAAGCCCATCATGTTGTAGAGGAAGGAATCTCAAGAAACGGCAGGTTCAGTCACTTAGGTCTACTGGTCAGTGTCTTCGACACAAAAGACAGACTGCCAGGCATACTACTTCAGTCTTCTGTTTTTAAGAGAACAAACACAAACGAGCAACATGCCACGCTAGCCAGCAGGCATAATGGAAAATTAATTCTAGATTCCAGTTCAGGCTGGCTATGTAAATAAGAGAGAAATGCAAAACAAGTACTGATAATCATGTGCATGGGAGACATTAAAACAAGAGATAAAACAGGGGAGAGGGAAGTGCTAGGCTCTGCACTCCAGCCACCAGGATTTTTGTAGGCATTTTACTCAAGACATGGCTGTGACACAGGCAGGTGTAGAACATGCACAGAAAAAAATGCATTTATTATGTTATTTCAATGTTATTTTCATTTTAGAATTTTAAAATACTCCCATAAGTTTTATAATTATAGCACGTTAATTTATGAACATTAGTTTCAAAGCACTTTTAACTAAAAATCCCTCATAAGAAAGAATGCATTTTAGCTTTTGAGATTGATTCTTATTTAGAACAAATTTTCTTGGCCTGTATGTTCTGTAATGTTTTACCACAATGTCTTCCCTCTGGAAAACCAATCCCACCTCTGAATGAACAAATAATGCAGGTTGATGAATAATTCTGTTATGGTCCTCCAAAGATGCCAAACAGTATTTGAAACTAGGGATGCTCATATTGACCGTTTAACCGTGGAAAGAATGAATTTTGACCGAGTATTACTATCAGTTAAATGGTTTAAAATGTTTTTATATGTTGCTTTTTTAATAATTATTATTATGGAGCAGAGGTGGACATTTATATGAGAGACAGATCGCCCTCTTTGGATATTAATCCTCTTGACTGGTGTAAAGCAAATGAACGGCGCTTCCTGAGACTGCCATTCTAGCGCGGCATTGTCTCTGCATTCCTGGGACATCTGTGTTAGAGTTTCATTCTCTGCCCGAACCGGGTCGGACCGGGCCGGTATTTCCTGCCACTGTCCTCGGGCCGGGCCAGGCCGGCCATGATCAAGCATTTGTTTTTTTAATCATTATTTAATTAGCCTATTTGGGAGGACCACTGTGCTTGGAGCACTCGGAGAGTCAGTTTACAAACGCACCCACAGTTGAAAACATGTGTTATAACGGCCCACGTATTAAAAAAATGTCGTGTTTAAATCGGGCTTGGGCCGATAATTACAGTTAATGTGTGGGCTGGTCTCGGACACAAGGTGCTCGGGCTCGGGTAGGGCTTAATTTTTTGGGCCCGATCTAAGCTCTAATCTGTGCCACCTGAGAGGGTGTTTTCGCGCGATTAACTGTCAATAGGTTGCGCTCCAGACTATCCCCACAGCACATGGACATGTTACTTTTTTAAATAAAAACTAATTTGCTGTTTGAGGCACGCCTGCTATTTTTTTAACTGAAAAAACTTAATAGCCCATGTCTGAAAAAGTTGCCTATACCTGATCTTCAAAGTTAATTTGTTATTCAAGTAAAAAATAAAAAATTAGTTCAGGCCTATTTATTTTATTTTATTATTTATATTAATTTGTTTTTTTCTGTTGTTGGAAACGCTACAGATGCGTGACAATTTGACGATGTGTGAGTCCAGATTATGTTCTTGATATGTTCTGTGTGCTGTTGTTCGCACATGTTAAAATAAAACTGAAAAAAAAATCGCATATTTAATCAGACACTCCTCCAATTCTAATTTAATAGTCTAATCTGATCAGTTAACGATTAATGTTCGGATAACGAACAGCACTTGTCGGTTGGGAAAATTAATCTAAATGAGCATCCCTATTTGAAAACAAAATAACTGGTTTCAGGTTTTGTTTTTCTTCTGTACAGGGAAATATTTCAATAATACTGCCAACAGTACACTACAGATACAACTTATGAGGATTATATTTAAAACTGCATTATGTTAAAATTATGTTTAGAACCTTTAAAATCGGTTGAATCTAGCATATTGGATAGAAAATATAACCTAAAACCTTTCCTGTGTGCAAGTTATGGTCCATAATTCATATTATTTTGTAATTTTTTTTAAATGGGTTGAACTCAGCAAATAAATAAAACTGGTATCTGAAATGCCATATTAAGGGTGTTCCCTGCCAATCTTATTTTATCGAAAATACATAATTTGTATTATGTAAAGACCGCAAAACACAACAAAGTAGCAAAACATTTAACTAAAATGTCTTTTTTGTCTCCAGGGAGTGACCAAACTAACCAAGCTGACCACCCTTCCACTATGAATAAAGAGCTAATTTTTTTCTGAGAAAAGGAGCTAACTGCTTTGACAGCTGGGAGATAATGAGAGATGAACAGGCCGCTTCTGAACAGCATGAATCATTGTTACATAAAGTCCGGCTAAGCACACTCTTGCATGACAGCGTGTTATAAGTGATATCTCTAAAAGCTCAGATAGCACCAAAGAGAAAGCCTTCCATGGGCTCGCTAAAAACAAAAAAGTTTCTTTCAGCCTGAGGCGCAGATGTTCCAACCAAAGAGTGGCAAGTGCTTCAGAGCTGGCAGCTGTGCGATGAGGTAAATGTTGACATTTTTCAAATAAATTGGTCAGTTTTCCAGTGTGCAAGCGGAATTTTCTCCTTGGTGGAGGACGTTTAAAATGACGCAGCTTTTTCACTCATGGTCTGGTTCGTCCCTGCTCTTCCTTGACTCTTCCTCCCCCCTTCATTATCACAACTCATGAGTACCTCTGAATACAAGCTCACTAGCCTCTACACTGGAAACCTCCACCTTGTAGCAATTAGAGATGGTAGCTCATCAGCTTAAGAAGTTTAGGTTAGCCATTCTCAAGTCCTTTATGACTAGTGACTTTCTGACCACAGGGCATCTCTTGGAAACCTATTGAAAGTGATATGTGTAAACAGACCAGCAAAACCAATGTACCTGATATACTCATACCAGCCCTGTATACACAACCATGTCAGTGTCACTGCTGTACCAGGAATGGTTCACCTTCTAATTAAAATCTGATCAACAGCAGCCCTGTGATCATAAACTGACTAGTGAGAAAAAAGAAATGTAGAGGGGGCTGATAGTGTCTGCAAATGGACTATAGTCTGTAATTCTACGTCCATGTAGGGGACAGTAATGTTTTTTGAAAAAATGACCAATGAGCGGAGGTACAAAGTAGCAGTTTCTAATAAAGTGGCCAATTAGTGGAAATACAAAGTGGGAGTTTCTAATAAAATGGCTTGTCAGCTGAAGTACAAGTATCTCAAATAAAGTGGCCAGTCAGTGGACTGTCACATCTGGTGCCTCTCGGTCACGCCCCCAAAGAAATCGGTTGTCCAAGTATCAGGGGGTATATGGCTCTGGGCGTGAGAATAGGTATGACAGGGGGTGTGTGAGTGGTGGTTAGGTACCTAGCAGCACAGGTGGTAGTCATGCAGAGATTCTGCAGTCTTTTATTTTCTGTGAAAAGTTACTCGGCATGGACGTACAAGAGATTTCTAACAAAGTGGCCAGGTAGGTGTTCTAATAACGTGCCCAGTGAATGTTTATTTTATTCACATGTACCTGTGTGAAGTCCTTCTTGTGTTTTTCTAGAAACTCCTAACTTCAAGATGACTATTTGAACCTTCCCTATGTGCATTCAGAGCTGTTTATGCTTGTATTGACCTTGATCCCTGACAACTAAACATACTGAATTCTTCTATTCAGCCTCCACTAGACTGCAAATGTTACAAACTGACAAAATGGAAAACAGTAATAAGCAAAATATTTGTCTAGATGCATGTTCATACAGCAAAGATTCTGAAGGACATGTGACATCCCATCATCCACTTGCCTCATGCCTCTAATTATATGATATGGTATGGCAGTATGTCTGAAAACCGGCCTTCAACTAGAAAACAAACTCATAAAAGTGTTATTACTAGTAAGTATTTTTCCCATCTTCATCAGTGTCTTTAAAGGCAAATATCTACAGCTTCTCAGATCAAATGTCAGTAAGCTTCCCAAAGCCTTTTCGGCTCTCGAATCAATTTCACCCGTCCACAAGTGGTGGGATTTCTGAATTTGTTCAAATACCCTTCCAGCTTTTATCTGCTTATTTCGCATAGATTCAACCGCCTTTTACTCACCAATCGGCTGGGCTGAACAAAATGCCTGCAGTGTTAAAACGACCTGAGATGTTTACAACAAACAGGCCAACAAGCTTATCATAACAGAGATTAATCGCTCCCTCAGCTATGCTACTCAGAAATTTTCAGCTTTCAAAAGCGGCCTTGCCACACTGTTCTAGTGAAGGTGATAGCTGGAGGTTGAGAGACATTTAATTGGGTGGGCTAATGGAGGGTATTTATGTGCTAAATCTCTGGCTTTGGAACACAGTAAGTGACTCATAGGAGAAGAGGAACCTCATTCAGCTTTGTGAAAAAGGAGTGTCACATGGTCTCTGTTGAAAGGACCCTGTGCTTTGGCCCTGGCCTGCAGAGAACCTGAATCTTTTCTTAAGATGCTTCATTTCTGATTAACGTGATGCCAGTGAGGCTATTCTGACTCTTGATCATGAAAAACAGCATGTGAATCTACAGGTTCATTTTCTCTTAAATTAGCAAATGCAGCAATTACAACATTATTACTATTATTATTATTATTAATTTTGGTTGTGTACTCTATTTTGGGGGCAGCTAGTATATATGGGCTAGTGGAGATAGTGGATCATCACAAGGTTTAATATTTGGAATTCACATCACACTAGGATCCTCAAATCACATAATGCCACCATCATTACCATTTACATTTACGGCATTTAGCTAACGCTCTTATCCAGAGCAACGTACATCAGTGCTCAAGTAGTCCACATCTGTTTCTTAAACCTATAAAGCTATACTTAAATCAACGTCCACTATTCAGCCAAGTTACTGCACGCTAGGTACACCTAAACAACACCTTTTAAAGAAAAGTCTGAAGTTAAAAAAAGTAAGGAAGGGATGGGGATTTTTTTTGGAGAAATACTCAAGCATTTAGGATAAATAAGCCATAATAGGGAGGGAAATAAGCCATCATAGGGAGAGTGAAGGCTAGCCTTCATGAGGATGGAAGAGCCATAAGATTACTAAAAGTATATCCTGTGGACTGATAAGGAAAAATACAACTTCATACACTGCAGCATAGGAACCTTCCATTAGACCAAGACAGCTTGCCATCATTTGATGAAGCCATGAATTCTGGCCTATGTCAGGGAACGCAACAGAAAATAATCTTAGGGTGTCCGCCCATAAGCTGAACTGAAGCGCTCTGAATATGCTAGTTTTATCAAAAGAAAGGTTACAGCAGACGGAATTTAGCATTTTAGAGTTTTGACAGACCCTGGAACATGGGGTTCATTCCAGAAATCCCACCAGTTGAAACAGCTCTAAACCAAAAGTCAGTATGTGGGACATGTTTTGAAGTTATTGCCATGTCAAATCAGATTCTGAAAGTACAGGTTCCTCAACAATGACGTTTAATGTTGGGCCACTTTGTTTAATAAATGAATGGAAAACTGCAATTTTTATTATTTTATTAATTATATTAATTTCTGTTTTTTATAGTTGGTTTTAGTCAGCTTTATCTAGAACTTCAATGAAGTCTACTTTCTGGAATGAATGTATGGGTGGATACATGATTACCACATAAACAGAGAAATCTTTCAGACATTTGAGTTTAACAGACTGACCAGCTTGTTAACTGCTTCCCATTTTGGGTAAATATTTGTAGTTTTACTACAAATATTTGTAGTTTTACAACAATACTTAAACTCTTAAAAATCAACATCATGGGAAATGAGATGCCTCTTTGAAGAAAGTGACATTCATGAACTTACATTGTCAGTTTAGTGAACATATTAGCCTTCTTCCTTCATGCTATCAAGGCAAACAAGCCAAATATGTGTTGCTCATTGCCTTCTGTAAACCTTTGCTTTTGATGCTGTTGTTAAAAGGCATGACCCTAAGCAAGCTGCTAGTGCAGTCAGATCCAAGAAATCAGCGTTGATGTCAGTGTGTGCTTTTCAGTAAAGCACACCCTGGTGCTGCATGCTAGTTAGACAGAAACTCATTGAATAAACTTTGCAGACTGCCGGACTGGGTGTGCTTAGTTACCACTTTTTGTCCAATATAACACTAAAAATAATGAAGGAAAGGAACTCAAGTTGCCTTTCAGCATTTACTGTGTTCTTTAATGTTTTGCATAGCAACATAACTACGATTGCTGCGGCTTTTGCTAACGGCAAGGATAACTGCCTTTTCTTATTTCATGCTGGATTATTACAGAAGGATTTGGAAAAGAGGATAATCAGGTTTTTGTTTTTTGATTTGCATCCTTGTCGCTTCTTCACCCACAGATTGCTAAGATGAAAAAGCACCTATTCTTAGTGGGAATCTAAAATCTATAAAAACAAACCACACAGTAGGAGGTGACATGACATACACAACAAACAATGACATACCTTGGCCTTTCTGAATAAAATCTCCAAAAGCATGTATTGTCAAGAATAGAAACTATCTTTTCCGTGGGCCAGGCTATGAATGTTCCGCCCTTGCAGTGGCAGTCTGTATGGATGGATGTTTAAATGAATAATTGGAGATATTTCATGCCAGATTAGAAGAGCAAACACACAGAGATCATAGAGAGAAACCTCCCCACACCATCACACACACACACAAGTCAGCTCACTCAAAACCACCCCTAGCCCCAGCCTCTACACATGCACACGCACACATACATGCTGTTCCCTGCTGTGTTTCCCGCACCGTGTGCTCTTTCATTTAGGAACACTGAGACTGATTTTGCTGCCTGCCTTCTTTAGCGACTGCCATATCTCTCCAGTGATGCTGGAAGCTGAGATGATGCACACAGCCTAAAAGCCTTCTGTTAAATCTGATATCAACCCGTTCCCCCACATTTACTGTTCAGTCTCAGCACATTAACATGGTGCTTTAGCTTGCTAAAGATGGCACAGAAACGTCTTGCAGCCTTTATGTCTCTGTCACTGCATACAGATGAAGTGGATCAGAAGATGTCAGGATCTTCTTAATGTAAGTGGTTCCATGAAAACAATCTGCAGAACTGAATTCCCAAGATTTAATGCAAAACAAATCAGAAGTAGAGACACATATAATTATTGTTACACTAGAGCAAATTGCAATACATTTTTAGTTTTGGAATATTTTTGCCCAAAACACAGAAACCCCCCCAACCCCACACCCTTAGGTGTCGGTCATCACTGTTTCCCACCAGCCGCTTAAATTTCTCCTTACACATGGCACCAATCAACCATAAGGGCATGATTTTTTAAGGCACACAAAAAAGGCACCTGACCTGCCAAACATGCCCATGATCGCTCTTTAGTCAGCATTACTCATTGCATACCTCACTACATTTCGGTTCCAGTCAGCACTACAGTTCACTGTTATTTAAAATTAAACAAATCCATGATGATCACATTCGAAAAATAATAATAAAAAATAGAAAAAATGCAAAGTTTAAAAAAATGTTGGTTTAGATCTGGAAATAAACAATAGAAATTTCATTTTTGTGGGAAACAAATGTGACAAATATAATGAAATGAAAATTTTCTAGATCACTTTAAATGTAAGCAAATTTGTAAAATCATGGTAAAGTCTGTCACGAGACATGGGTGGTAGAAATGGAACTCGGACTTACCTGGCCTGTTGAAGTTCGCCCTTGTAGCGTGATGGAAGAGCCCAAGCGCGGATAGAAGCGAGAG
>JBBPCY010080817.1:0-26017 GCA_037974405.1 Brachyalestes nurse
CATCACAAAAACTGTATGTGCGGGAAAAAACTAAACACAGATTTGAAATCAGCATGAAAAACACTACAAAACCCACATAAACTTATCTCTAATGATTTTGATCTGTTGACCTGTGTAATCATTGGTTGATTTTTCTAGTGAAAGATGGAGATGATAAATATGGGATTTCCATGTACTGGACTGTTTCTATTTATTTGTTAAGATAACTTACTTGAAAATATACAGAATAAACATAACTTTTGCACAGGACACATGCAATGTTTTCTCTATATACTTTCAGACACGTTAGAAAATAAGCAGCAATTGTCAGTAAAGTATACAGAAGTGTGCTCTTTGCACCTCTACGATAAAACCTATAATTTGACTAGGGCCACTCAAATGTTTGCATTCAACTGTATCTGGAAATATATTGTCATTGTCATGTTCATATACCAAAAACCACCAAAGCCTCCCTGAACATGCTTTGGGGCAGCTGGAGGCCTAGTGGTTAGGGAGTTGCCCCTGTGATCAGAAGGTTGTGGGTTTAAATACCCAGACATCTTCACACACTGCTCCCTGGCGCCCCTCGTTGATGACAGCCCCCTGCTTCTCTTGGTGAATGGGTTCAATGCAGAGATATAATTTCACACTGTGTGCTGTGGTGTGTTGAGGTGTGACTATAAGGGGCCACTTCACTTTATTTAAAGCTGTCCAGTTACAAATTAATTGTTGCGAGTTACAAAAACGAGCATAATGTCAGCCACCTCAGAAAATACGAGGGTCCTAAACCACACACACAAGTCAGAATGACATTAATGGAGATCTGTGTGTGGTTTGAGCAGGTTCAGAAAGGTTTTGGTATTTTTCTAGATACACTTTGAACTATTTGGGTGACTATTGACTTCTAGTGTGGAAAGAGGAACTCTTCACCTCATAACTTCAGTTCTAAACTAAACATGCAACATCTGACATAACTTGGCTGGTCAGCTATCTGAGGACTACCTTGCAGAACTATACCTTTAACTGAAACCGTGTTACTAGAGGATTTCTGTTTCTATTGCGTTGCTGGAACAATCATGCAAAGCAATATTAAATATTAAGTGTGTGTATTAAGTATGTTTCTTAAAAATTACGTGGTTGTCTCAGACAAAGAACAAACTTTAGTTCTTGCAGAGTAGTGCTACATAATGACAGCTTTTGCCTCCCTGAGGAACCTTTCAAGGGCCCTGTAAAGAACCTTTGTTGTAAATGAGATGTGAGTGTGAAGAACTTCTTTTTTTTTAAAGTTGAAAGAAACTCCACATAATATAAAGGCTCAATGCAGATTAAAGGCTTTTCTCAGAATAGTGCCTTGAAGCCAAGAACCATTTAGGATCCTTTGTATTGAAGAGTATGTGCTCTTCTTGGATATTAATTTCACACACACTAGACAAGCTTAGAATCCACCTCTCACTGAAAAACCCCATGTATAAAGGACATGGATGTGTGTTTATCTCCTCTTGCCTTTTTCCGTCGTAGAGGCAGCATCCCCTGGCAGCACTACAGACAGCTCCTCTGCCTCAAAGCCAAGAGACGGGCTCGGAGGCCCAGAGCAGAGAAAAGGAGACGCTCAGCCAGAAGCTCGGAGATTTGACTTTGAACGAGGCCGGCTCGAGTTCATGTCATCAGATGGAGAACATCATGGTGAGTGACTTGACTGCGAGCAGCTCTTTACTCAATTGTTCTCTCTCTTTGTAATTTCTTAAAGTGGCACAATCAGATTTATACCATTTTCATCTTAACCCAAATGTAGTTAATCAGCCATGACATGTTTGGGATCTTTAGTTTTGTGAAGGAATCTGCATGGTTAACAGACAAGCTTTGTGCAAACTGCATGTCCAAATTATCACACACTTGCCTCAAACCACGTCCACTTGTGGGGTCATTTCAAACAGACTTGATTATGTGCCTTCTGACACTTTTCTCCCTTTCTAGAGAAGAGCGACACAGCCTAATAACTTGTATAAATTACAGCAAGATTCATAATTTTACTTACCTACATATATCTGCCGCAAAGGAAAACATTTCAAGCATCTACCGTTTGTAAATAGTTCAGACAAAACAGCGGTTAACTGGAACAGAGCGGTCCTGAAACCGGCCCTCAGGTCCCCCTGGATCATACAAACATTTGTGCTGCTCCTGTACACCGTTTTTTTTTTACATTTACAGCATTTGCCACATGCTTTTATCCAAAGTCATCTACAATTTTTGTGCATCACAAGTATAGACGAATGCAGCGTTAGAAGTCTTGCCCAAAGACTGTTGTTGGCAGTGTTGGGCAAGTTACTTCAAAACTGTAATGCATTATTTATTACTTGTTACTGTCATTTCAAAGCAATTCGTTACATTACAATATTACTGTAGTATCTGACTGAGCTAGGCTTATGGTTAAAAACAGTACTGAGCACAATTTCACCACTACAGGCAGATAGTGTCAGATAATGCAAGGGTCCCAACCCCCATCCACAAGTCGGTAGGACCTTAATGAAGATCTGGATGCAGTGTTAGTGAGGTTTTGGTATTTTTACACCAACAATTTGAGCTATTTTGAGTGACTATTGACTTCGTGTGTCAAGAGGAGCTATGCAGTGTTAGGAGTCTGGCCCAGGAGCTGTAACCATAGATTGAGTGTGAGGCCAGGGATGTTCTGCCTCTTCTAAAAGTAAATGTAGCGCGTTACTACCCACCTCTGGTTAAGAATAAAACCTTGCTCTCCTGCTTGGAAGGCTGCGATGTTATCCACTACACTAACAAACCACCAAGTTAGGTCTGAACAAAAATGTGGACTGCAACAGATTAAGGAAGAGGTTCTCAAACCAGGCCTAGAGCACCTCCTGCCCTTTACATTTTCTTACACATTGACTCCAACTTAAGAGCAGCTGGGTAATTTACTGGTTGGTAGGATAAGGTGTGTTGGGTAAAAAGAAAAACACTAAAATGTGCAGCGGAAGAGGTACTTCAGGACTGGACCATTGGACCAAGGAGCTTAAGAAACTGGCAAATTGGTGCAAAACCAAGTCCATTCAAAACAATTATAGGCAGAGATTTCCAGCCTGTGGGTTGTGTCAAACATATGTTACATTCATTTTTGACCACAAAGTAGAATGTCAAACATATGTGTTACTTTTTACTCTGTGTTTGGTTGGGTCACGCACTCCCTAAACGTCTGACACCACTGAATACACTTGGGGTGGGGGGGGCATAATTTCATTTCCATTCGCTTCAGCTGACATTGCTCAGATGACTTGAGTTCACATACTCCTGCTAAAGCATATGACCTCAGCTGCAGATATGATGTGGCGTGCAAGCCCTGGTCCTGGCGGCCTCCCAGCTCTGCACGTTATGGAGTTCTCCATGCTCCCAACACTCCCGATCCAGCCAATCACCTCATTAACAAGACTTTTCTGTGTTGAAGTGGGTGTGTTAGCGAAGAAAACACTCAAACTACCGGTGGCAATAAAACGTGTAACTCCTCCTCGTTCTGTAGATGATCCCTTTCAGTCTCTGTCATTCTGCTCCAAATAGGATTCGTGCAATACAACTCAACCCAACTGCTTAAAATACTGTCCGGATGTTAATCTCACCTCCTCATCACCTGCTGCTATTTCTTTTTATTGCATTCTTTATATTTTTATGTCAAGCAATAAGTCACTTTTCACAAACATTATTATTATTTTCATTATTATGCTTGTTATTTTGTGCTTGCGGGACAAATGAGGTTCTTTCTTATCTTATCAACTGTGGAAGGAAAAGGGGTCTCCAGGACAGAGGCCACTGTTCTAGAGTGAGCAATGAATGTTAAATGTCTATTTTTCTAAATCATTGTTCTCTCTTTCTGTGAATCACAATAAATGGACTCCACCTTCCTCTTTGGAAAATGAGCAATAAGCCCTTAAGGCCTCAACTGTGACTCACCAGTGAGGAATTTAGACACACCTAGTGAAAAAGGCATCAACACAGAGAGTGCACCAAAAATATGACATTGAGTCCATATACGCTTTACACCCTGTATTCATGTTAAACTTTATTACATTGGAAAATCATTTAAAGAACAGCCTTTGAAGTATAAAGAATGATTTCAGAGTTATTATTCATTTTTGAACACCCTTAGCTGTGTTGATGTAATATATGTTGTTGTACTTGTTCTATCAATTTGCTTCTATATTGGTTGGAGGTGATAGGTTATTTCATCCAGGCATTCTTAATCACCTTTACAATCTGCCATTGAATGGATTTAGATCTCCTCCAATGTATTCTAATACACATCAGTTGACTGCTGGTGTTATTGATGATCTTTCTTTTGCTCTAAACTCTGCAGAGCTCTGACCTGAGTGATGCCGAGGAGCTGGAATGCCCAGAGCTTCAGAGTCTGCCCTGTGGTCAGGAAGAAGACGTGGCGACAGAATCTGAATTAGGCTCTGTATGTGTGTAGGACAGTGCTACTGTTGTTCCTTCACAGTACAAATATGTTTGCCTCTAAATAAACTACCATTTGGCCTCAAAGAGCATGCGAGCTACAGCCAGGCAAAACAGGACATGAAGTCAGACTGAAGTCTGAGCCAGTGATTTCATTTTTCCACTGGATCTGCAGGCCTTTTACAGTCTTGGGGAGAGATTTCCTAAAACCAGATCACACACTGCCATCTGCCTGCAAAGCATAGACACTGCACAGAAGTTTCAGGTCGTCTCAGTTTCTGTGTCAGTCACAGAAGCACATGCTAGACTGTGTAGTTATTTTTGGTGGACAAATTACATTCATTCATTCATTCATTTTCTGTAACTCCTTAATCCTTACTAGGGTCACGGTTAACCGAAGCCTATCATGGGGACAATGGGCGCAAGGCAGGGACTCGCCCTGGGTGGGGCACCAGTCCACCTTAGGGTCTTATGTATATATTAGGGCATTAACAGAAAAGTCGACTAGTCGACTTCAGTAGTCACTAGTCGACACCCCCTGAGGGAAGTCGACTAGTCGAGTGTTTTTTTCCCTCTCTGTGTGCGCGCTTGTGTACACAATGCAGTCTCTGCCTCTTGATTGGTTGAATGCTGACACGCGTTCCTTGACATAACCAATTATTATTGTCCCTTCATAAAAGGGGCGGTACCGTTGGCGCGAGTGGAATCCAAACACAAGACGAGAGACACAGCCGCAGAGGAGACAGACACACATCACGTGTGGAGATACTTCACTCTAGACTCACAAACAGCACGGAGACCTGCAAGTCGGTGTTAAAGTACAGTAATGGCAGCGCTAGCTAACATGCTAACGCTAGCTAACATGGCTAACGCTAGCACTGCAGGGAGTCGTCCTGCCGGCTTAAACTGTTCCCTCTCAGACGGACACTTAAATTTACCAGAAAATTCAAGGTATCAGCCTTTGTTTTGTTTTGTTTATTTGTCATGTTGACTGTTAATGTTACAGAGAACTTTTAATAAAAGTTGCTCAATGTTGCACACCCCTGTTCCTCTGCGTGTGTGATGACATCATCAATCGACAAGTCGAAGTCAACTCAACTATCCTGACCGACTAGTCGACTTGAAAAAATCTGGAGTCGTTAATGCCCTAGTTTATATATATTTGCTTAAAGGGCAGTTTTTAGTTCTCCTTAAAATCCAAACTGAGAATTAAGATGCAAAAATATTATTTGAAGACAATCCACAGTGTGCTGAACTCCTCCTGGTCTATAAAACCACTTCATCATCAAGGGAAAGGTTTAAACTATGACTGGGACTGTTTTGACCCAGTGTTTGCGATGCCACATGGGTTCTTATTTGAAAGTTTCATACTTAAAGACTAGCCTGGAGTTTAAATGAGTCTCCAGTTTTTAAAATGCTACTTAACCGAGTACAGAATCTGCAAACAGCAACAACCAATGTATATTAACTGCACAGCAGCATAGTAACTAGCTGATTTCAGCTTTTGTGCTTATTCTATTTTGGCTAGTGGTTTAATTTCTTTCTGTTCCTTTTTTATATAATTTAAAAACCTTTTTGTAGTTCTTATTTTATTGTTTTGTTTGATTTATGTATGTATTTCCTAGTTATTTTATTTATTTATTCCTTTTTTATTTATTGCTTTTTTTGTTTGTTTGTTTTTTTTTTTCATTTTATTACTCTATTACGCTTATTTTCTGAACACATTCATGCAACTCAGTGTGCTTTTCCAGATGTTATATTTTTTGCAGCATGGCTCACTCTGACTCCTGCGTGTTTTTTCTCCCCAGGTCTCTCCAGGTGCAGTGCAGCTAATGCGAGTTGTAGAAGACTTCATTCATCTCATCGGGGAGGCTCAGAAGCCTTTCCAGAGCTATCTGGTCGTCACCACTAACCTCAGTGAGTGCTCTCAAACATGCTGGAAATAACGGCGGACACAAGAGTTGCACCGGACTCCTTGATTTATGTCTTAAAGATGCTCATACTGTATGAGAGGAACTTTGATCCTGTCAATGTTCACTTTCAACCTCCAATCTCATTTTATCCCTGTTCTCTCTCGCGTCCTCTCTCTAAATCAGATTCAGATTTAAACAGTCTTTACAGCGTAAACCGCAATGAACCGCTTACACTGCAGGTCATTTATTCCATAATTAACCTTCATGCAAAGAATGTAAACAATGAATGAAAAAATGTCAACAATGAATCATACTGTATACACATAACCATGCACACACACACACACACAGACACACAGACACACACACACAATATACTGTACATACCATTAAACCAAATTTGCTGCAGAAAAACACAAAAAGTGCCTCTAACATGAAGCTAGCAATATTTCTAAAAAATTGTCCTTAGTTCCGTCTGTTATTAAAGATTGACAAGCAAATGTTGAACTGTAAATTACCAAGGATTTGCCAGTCTAAGTACACACTTAAATACACAATTTGTATGTTTCTCTGCATGTTGTATATCTGTTTTACAGTAATCCTTCACAAATTCTTAAATTATCAGAGGAGACAACTAGCCTGTTATCATCTAGCAGGTCACGCTAGACCTCCTTACAAAACCATGTACTTAACTGGTGTATGTTAGTATAACAGTTTAATTCTAGTGTTTCCTTCATAAGTTAACATTTGGGTATGAGCAGAGAGAGAGAGAGAGAGAAAGAGAGACAGAGACAGAGACAGAGATTACCAGGTGCCAGTTGGTGTAAAATGTAATTCCTAATTAAAGTTCACATTTCAGTTTAAAGTCATGGAGCTATCCAAATAAATGTAATACAAGTTTAAGTTTAACCTCTGTTGGTGTAACCCACTGATAATCATGTATCTTTCCCTGTGTCAGTAATCACCATCCAGCGTGAGCCGGTGTCGGCGGTCTCCAGTGACATTAACTTCCCTATGAAGGGCAGAAGGGGAATGAAGGACTGGGCGCGGTCAGCAGAGGACAAACTCTTCATCCCCAAGGAGGTCTTCACTCTGTCTTCTGATGGTGAGTGGGGGATCTCTGGCATTTTATTTTCTGGAGTGGAGCAGTGTGTCATCTTTACAGGCTGCAGAGACAGATGCAGAGTGGACAAACAGTGGTGATAAACACTGACTGGGCCTCGGACAGCGTGTGTCAGAAAAACACATTTCGGTCTTGCTCTGATTCCGTCCAGTTTGATCTGAGCAGGGCATCAGATCCATAGGAGTAATCCTAGTTGGGGTCATTACTCCACATTTCTCGGCCCCTCTCTTTCTTTCTCTCTCTCTCTCTCTCTTTCTCTCTCTCTCTCTCTCTCTCTCTCTCTCTCCCAGCATGTCAGTCCACCTATCTCTCACTATCTCTCTTTCTCTAGTTTCTTGCCGTTTCTCTCTTCAAGCTGCGAGCACCTCAATCACCTCGAGGTCTGAGGAGGAAAATCGATCGTGTTTCAGAGATGGAGGGCACGGGAGAAAAGAGAGATGGAGCAAGCGAGTGTATTTGAGAGAAAGAGAGAGAAAGAGAGGTGGAGGAAGAGGAGGAGGAGGGAGAACAGGAGCTTGGGGTTCAGATGCTGGGGAAGATGCTCAGTCCTTCAGGTGCTGGAGGAGGAAATTGAGGCAGTAGAGGTTGCAGATACTGCCTGCGAGAATGAAAAGACCCAGTTAGAGCGAGGGGCGTTTGAAGATGGAGACTGAGGGCCAAAGAGAAGCCCAAATGACATGAAGAGAAAAACAGACCGAGATAGAGGAAATGGCTCCCATTCCAGTCTGCCGTCTCCATCGCAGATGGCTCCACCTCCTCCAGACTGAACCATTACATTCCAGCCTCCCTGAAAGATAATAAGAAACACTGGCTGCTTGTGTATACACACGCTCTTCCCCCACCCCCTGCTGTGGGAGATAAGATGCCCACTTGTCCGACACTTTGTTGATTCGATTTTTTTTTCCTCAGTAGGACAACAGAGAACTTTGTCTGAGTAGCATCTTCTCATCTGTGCTGGCTTTGTTAAAGTGAAGGCAGTGAAAATGAAGAGTCTCCATTCAGGACTTGTCAAGAGCTCGTCTGGTGATTGTTATCCTTTGTTTTGGTCAGTTTAACAAGCAGCCAAACTTGTTCTCCGATTGATTGGCATTTGATTGACTCTGGCCTTGCTTTTGTCCAGGGGCAAAGTGTGGAGTGCTGCACTTTCTTTTGTTAGTTGGAGAGAAAGTTACACACCTCTCTTTACTAACACATGCCTCAGAGTGCGGAAAAACAACAGCGCAGTCAAACAACACAAATAGCACGAAGGACATGGCTCTTTAATATTGAATCACTTGGTCCACAGCTCGCTGATTACACTTGGATTTGTTTTTTAATGGTCCCGCTGTGCTGAGATAACACTGTGCTTCAATCAGTGCTCCTATTTCACCCTCTTATTTGGTTCTATCAGCGTGCCTTGCATTATTTCACATGTCTGATTCAAGCTCTATAATTACAAATGAGAATTTCTTAGTCTTATTGCAGTGGCGACAACCACTGTGTGATCTGCGTGATTTTAAGATGAAATATTCTGCCTCGGTGCAGCTTGGTTCATGAAAGATGACTCATTGCTTATTTCCAGACTTACAGCAAAGTGCATCGCTCTACTGCCAAACAGCTGAACTAAATAACACAGAAGTTCCAAACAAGTTCTAGTTATTAATTAGCTAGGTGCAGCATCATTATTTTTGATGAACAAATGTTTTTTTAAGGAGCCATTTTTGTAAATCAGATTCTGTCTGAGTTATTCTTTTTTTTATGTCCAGATGATGTAAAGGTTCTTGGAAGAACTATTAAATTGATAAGAGACTTTTTAAAAATGTGTAGACTCTTTATATCTTAAAAACGCTCTTGACACATATCTCAAGCACAACACAGTGGGTTAAAAAGAGGATATATATCAAGACGGAGTTACTAAATTTCACCGAACTGAACAAAATGTGTTAGGTTAACAAAATATCGAAAGGTTAAGTATACTCTCACCAGCATACTCTCATTAAATGTCACAGTAAAGTTTAAGCAAGAAAGTAAACAGTAAAGGCCATAAAACAATACTAAAGAGTCTTTTAGCTTACGTATAAATACCTCCTTCTTTGTCATGTTGGTCAGGCCTCTGTAAACTAACAAACACACCAACTCTGACTGACCTGGATAATGAGGACAGTTGAGTAAGAGGCCATTTTAATTCTAAAGCGCTAGGGCCTTCAACAAAGGCCACACTAAGGGCGCATAGGAAGCGTTTGTGAGCACGGGTACGCACAAATGAGGACTGCAAGACCAGAAGTGAGCCAACTGGAACATGGCTAAATGCCTGTTAAGCCTCCACTACTCCTCTATAGTTCTTTCATTCGAGTTCTCTCATCCACCACCATTCGACGTCCTCCATCCATACCACTTCCTCCGTCCAATGATGGCAGTTACCTAAAGACATGGCTCCAGCTGAGAGCACAGCATGGCCATAGAGAAGAAGGGAATTGGCCGGAGAAGAAGCAGAGATGAGGAAGAAAGGCATGTGGAGCCTCATGCAAGCAAACGGAGATGTGAAGAGGTGTATGAGGAAGAAAGTGTGTCTGTGATGATGAGAACAAAAAAAAAGATGGACGAAGTACAAAAGTGTGTGGTGCAAGCAGAGAGTTGAAAAGAGGCTGGGACAGAGGGGCGTGTGGGGGGGTGGACAGACGGCTGGAGACTCAGGCTGCTGGGTCACTCCAGTCTTTCTGCTTCACTTCGAAATGTCACTCTTTGTCCAGACCGACTCAAGGTCCTCCCGTCGGACAACTTCTTAAATCCTGCACTGCTGTGACTTTGTGTGTTGCTCTTTGCCTCCGTGTCTGTCTGGATGAAGGAACCTGAATGTCAGCGTGACGTTTAAAAAGAAGCTGACACATGTTGCTGTGATTGTCTGGGGCATAGCCAAAGATGTGTACAGTTCTCAAATTGTAAAAAAAAATAAATATATACAGGACTCGGATGACTCTGAGAGGTGAGAGGCAGGGAAGGTATCACCACCTAATGGCATTCAAACTTTTGCACACAACAAGATGGAGCTGCAAAAATAAGCTATTTTTCATTGTCACACAAAACAATGCATTTAAATACTTACACATGCCTATCCAGCGGCAGGTGAGCTCGGCCCATTCATGCTGAAGTTATAAGGAGGGTTTTCATTTCTTTTTGAACAAGTTATCATTGCAAGGCAATCAGAACAGAGATCATAACAGTCTCAAAGTGACAGCAACAATAAAAATGATATAAAGAGACTGAAAAGGGTAATTTCGGCTGGTTTTGGAGCATAAAACCCTTAATGTCATAAGCGGACCTCAGGAACAAATTCAAAAGAAATAATGAAACTGGTCCATTTCATTGATATCGCACCGCGCCATTTGTCCAAAAAGGATTTTACACAAGGGACAATTTTCCTCTTCTTTTTATTTATTTATTTATATACTTGCCCGTGGTATACCTTCTCACATTCAGGGTGGGTGAGTCCACTAAAGGGATTTAACTTTAGGTGCTGCTCTGTATGCTACTTGGTTGTGCTTCAGCAAGCACTTTGCATAATGTCTTGTGACTTACAGTAATAAGGCTTTTGGTAGTCGACTGAGCTGCTTTTAACGCTGCCCGTGTTGCTCGTGTTCCATTTGCAGAGTCAGATGAGGCGTCGTACTTTGTCATCGGAGCCATCCTGTACCGCACGCTGGGCTTCATCCTTCCAGCACCCAAGTAAGTCTCCCTGATTACCAAAGCAAGCTTAAGAATAGACTAGAGCCAGAGTTAACCATGGCTTAACTGCACCACAAAACAGATTAGCATCTAAGACGTCTGTTTTAAGGTCCTAACCTTTTAACCTATTGGGCTTATGCACAAGGCCTCCCGCAGAGACCTGTTGTTAGCGTTGGATAACTCATGACTAGGCTCGGCTTGGTATAAATCTATATATGAATTTGATTATGCAAACTGACTATTTATATTTCTTTTCTTCTGTTGTGCATGAATTGGATTTCGAGCTTCCATATCAATGGTTCTAACGTTCACTAGGAAAAGTATTTTTATCAACGAATACATTCAGATATTCACCTTTAACACAATATCTTGGGAGAAATATTGTTTGGTTGTTTGTTGACTGTTGCTTCATGAATCCGAATGTCTATTCATGAAGCCGGCTTTGATCTGAAGAGCATTTTGCACATTGACACCTTCAAAGAAAACCAGTTGTTCTTGTGGTCTTTTCATTGTGTGCCGTACCTGAACTCCCTGGTACCTGCTGGAGCCAGTTTAAAAAGCTCGCTGTTAGCTATGCTTTAATATCCTCCCTGTGGATGTAGCTCATACCATTTGTCTTATAGCCTATTACCTAATCCCATAATCCCTCAAGAGACAATCTATAGTGTTCAGTCCCTTCTGTTACTACTCCTCTGATATGACTAACTCATCTGTTGAGGCCAAGAGATGCCAGTGTCCCTAACACTTAATCACTGACTGACTCACTGCTTTGTCTCAAATTTGTTTCCTCCTCTCCTGCCACTTTGCACTTGCCATCTGGTTCCATAGTGTTGTGTTGATGGGACAGCAAAATTTCCATGCAGCGGTTAGACATGCTCTAAACCAGCAGCGCTGTCAAATTGATAGTGCTCTATCCCAGCTGCATTGGACAGCACTCTCACACGGGTGAGGAGGTGCAACTGTAAATACTATTAAACAATTACTGTTAATCTTATCTTGCTGTAAATATGTATTTCCGAACAAAGCTCTAAAAATAATTAATAAAAAAACTTGGATGTGATTCATATCCAAGATTTTTTCTTTTCTAACAGTAGTTAGCTTTGTTTGGGGAAATACTGTCATTAGTGTAGTCTACTGGGTATATGTAGAAATTGCCTGGACACGTTTTTTTCCCTTACATAATATATTACATTTCTGAATGTAGGCATGCTGACTATGTGGAAGTGCTTCTGGTGGCCTGTGTCTGTCCTACCTAGTGCCATTGAAATGATGTGGACTGCTGGACTTTTCAGGCTGCGCAGGAGAGAAGTGTAATTAGGAAGATGAACTTGTCATGGACCGAGGGGCATGCAGAGTAATCCTGGTCCTCTCTTACTCTAAACCTGCAGGGCTCTGCAATCCAAACTAAACAAACTGTGTCAGAGTCCTTTACCCCCATCGCAAACACCACAGCCCCCACTGCCAATCCAACTGCCTTCCATTTCTAACAGACCTCTCTCTCGCTCCCTCTCTCTCTTTTCTCCCTTTCCCTCCTTTCTGTCTTCCTCTTTTCTCTCTTCGCTCACTCACTTGCCCACTCCCTAACTCGCTCACTCACTCTTCATGTCTCTTTCTCTCTAACTCTTCATTTCTCTCTCTCTCTCTTCTTTTTTAGGCTTTCTCTCTTTACTCTCTTGCTTGTCTTTCCCCCCTCTCCTTTTTTATTTATTTCTCCACCTCTCTCTCTCTCTTACTCTGTCTCCATATGCTTGCATGGGTTTGGGTGAGAGGTATCCAGGTCATTGCTCTTGTGTGTGCTTGGTTGGAGTCATGGCTGTTGAATATGTATGGGATCACGACTGTTTGTTTAGTTTTTGTTGGCTTTTGCTTTGCGTCTCATTAATTTTCTCGAGAGAGCACATAGTCTCGCTCTTTCTCTGCTGCAGGCCAAACAAGGCTGTCCATTCTGTTTCTTCCACCTCTCTCTCTCTGTGTCTCTATCTCATTCTCTCTCTCTCTCTCTCTACCTCTTTCTCTCACACACACACCCCCACACCTACACACACACACAAGAAAACAACATTGTTTACAGGCACACAGGCAGAAGTAACTCAATGTAACGTTGTTTGTGTTCTATGATTTTTATCATAATCTTCTGTTGTGTGTTCTCTCAGAGATCCATGGGTGATCAGCTCTAAGATTGTGACGGTGACAGTGCGTCCTCTACCCAAACCCACGGAGCCTGTGGTTGTGGTGGAACTGGCGCCTCTGCTGAATGTAAGTAACAAACGATGTCCACCATGCACCAAGTCATCCCGGCTAGAACAATAAAGCATCATTTAAATTGTAAGTCATATAGAAACTTTTGTTTTAACAAAATGAAATATTGACCTTCCACATGCATTTTAATGAATTAAGTGTAGCTTAACTAGATTTCGCTTTTTTTTTTTTATCTGCTTCATTGGGAAGTCTTAAGCACTCATTCATGATATATCCTGTTTCACTGAGGTATAAATAGAAGACACCAAACTCCCACAGTCACTGTGTGTAAACCGTTATGAGTGATGTAATGGTAAAATTGTGGTATGTGCTGTAGTGAAGCTGCCTGGAAGAGAATGAATGCATGTTTTTTTTTTGCTCCCAAATACAGTGAGCAGGAGGATTAGGAGACAAAAATTTAACCAAGGTTCACAGTAGATTTGCAGACGATGGTAGTGTTTTAGAGTCACCAAGCCTCAAAAAAACACAAACGTAAGCGCCTGGATCTTGCATTACTGGAACCAGATTCTATGGTCAGATGAGAGATCCCCCTCTCGCAACCCCCACCGATCATCAAGTGACATACTCAGCTAGAGGACATGCAACAATCCTTTTTGGTCCAGAAAAAGTTCTATAATTTTAAAGTATTATAAAGGATTTTTTAGGCTACCTCAACAAAGCTTTATATTTCATGCATGTTTTGCTTGCATTCAACTACAAAGGACAGATATCTCTATAATTTGCATGTTTCATTATAGTTATTAGACCCAACTTGCTAGCATTATTACCATGTCCCTACAACAGCGTTATGACCTTTTTATAATATAGCCTCTGTATGCTAAATACATGGTCATATAATAATTATGTGTGCAATAACTGGCATTAGAGATGACCTCTACGCTGTAAGATCCTTCATCCATGAAAACACATTACATGAAAATGAATACAGTCTGGAAGCCTGAAAGCAGCAAGCATGATGCAAAGAGCAGTACAGTTTTAATAGTTTCAGATGAAACTGGCCCCATATTCATAACTGAGCATCAACTGTGACCCCCAGATGGGTTCACAGTGTATCAGAGGAAGTGATCTGGAGGCTGGTACAAAGGTACAGTGCTATCAGTGAGTAAATCAACAGAAATGTCATTTTGAACCCCCTCCCTCCCCTTTTGTGTTGCTGTGGCAACCTTCACCTGCTTCCTCCTGCCGGAGTTTTGGGACAGCGTGTGGGCGCGTGTGTATACATGCTCAACCTTTCCAAATCTCTCCAGAGGCAGTGGTGGGTCATGGCCTGCTCGGTGGTGGTCCCGGGTCAGCTGGAGTGGATCTCGGCCAAGGTCTGTGTCCATACGCCCTGACCACAGATGTTGGTTTAGGGGAGCTGGGACATGTCTTCTCGGGTGGACAGCTGCTCTGAGGCAGCACGCTTGCTCTGACCTAACCCGCAGAGGCATGCAGGGAGGTGGAGGCCTGTCCGCCTCCCCCACCAGCTGTGGCTAGCTCTCTCAGCAGCCAGGCCTCATCCATATCCATCAGTTTTAGCCAAGGCAGCTCGCGCGGTGGTCTGTGCCTTTGGCCGCAGGCACCGGCCAGTCTGACAGCTGATCTAAGTGAAAGTGATTTGAGTGAGTTTAGTGATTTCAGCATCACATAACAACTTGCCTAACAACAACAACAAAACATTTTACAATCTGCACACATTGTTTTCTAGCTCTGTCCGCCTGGTATCCACGGGGCGAATCCAAAGCTAAATTCCACACATTGCTGCTCTGTACGCGCTAATGGGCTCCATGCTGCTGAACGCATACTGGAAGAGCTGCACCGGCGTGCCATCAGTGCTCACACACTGCGCAATTAGTGCAGGCCAGGCCATATGCTGTCAGGACACATAACGCTGCAATGACAAGAGTGTGTGCGTGTGTGCGGATGGCTGTCTATACAGCCTAGAAATGATCGCTGAGTGCTTCTGTTTGTTTGATGTCACCAATGTGCATGTTTTGAGGCAAATAACCAGTCGTCCATAAAGTAATAAAGGTCTCACCAGAGGTAGCCACCAGGGGGCACACTGATGTTTTTCAAGATTTGTTTTTTTTCTTTTTCTGTGGACTAATAAGAGATAATAAACGGCTTGCCTGGCTTGTAAAACGGGATTATAAAGTGCTGGATCCATGAAATGTGCAACTATGAAGCACAATTGCTAGCATAATTGGCTAAATGTTTATTTAACGGTCTCACTTACAAATTATGCCAGATTCTTTTTCTTTTTATCTGTGCAGTCCAGCCCTTGGATTTGTTATGCAGTAAGTGCGAAGCAATAGTTTGGAGACATTTGTCTCCCCCATTAGAGGGGTCAGTAAGTGCTGACCCCTGACAGTTCCAGCCTCCAAAGAGAGAGATAATGGGCAGAAGTGGAGCTGAGACAGATTAGTCAATTATACCAGTCGATTCGCTGATGAACCAATAATGGGTGATTCACCAAGCTATGCACCACTGAACCCTGATTAGGGGCTCACCCTGGCCTGGAAGTGAGGGAATCAGCCTTGACTCTTGCGAATCAATAAATTGTGAATGAGTTTTGGTAATGAATCATCTGCAGTCTAGACAGAGATGTGTGCTGAACGACAAATGAAGGGGCCGGCTTGAGGTTGAAGACCTCAGACCGAGAACTTGTTGTTCAGTACAAACATACACACACACACACACACACACACACACCCACACATTCACATACACAGCGCATGCAGAAAGCAGACTTTTTGCTTTTTGTGGTATTTTTCCTGTCTGATGTGTTCTCTTTTGCCTCCCAACACCTCCTGTTTTTCTCTTCCAGCACTAACTCCCTCCTTCCTGCTCTGTCTGTCTCTTCTCTCTAAAGGGCACGTCAGATCCACAGTGTGTCGTCTGGGACCAAACCAACCCGTGAGTCTAATTCTATACACTCACACACACACACACACACACACACACACACACACACACACACACACACACACTCACTTCTGTTGTGCGATCTATCTGTGTGATATCTTTTGTACGCTTATCTGTGTTTATCCATTGAGATGATGGGATGATGGGAGGATGGGGGTTGCATTTTGCAGATTCATTAGCAGTCAGAAGCCACTATAATGAAGTCCCTGATGTTGTGTTAATTGAATTAGTGAGAATGAATGCGGGTCCTGTTTTCTCCTCCAGTCGCACAATAGTAGTCTGACACCCTGCCTTATATTTTTCCGAGACAGGTTGACTCATATTGTGGCTGAAATGGTGCTTCCACAAGCACGCCAGCTGCCACATCCACAGCTCTCCCACTGAAACCATTTAGAAATTGTTTTTCTTTGGAAGCTTTTAGATATTGATTCTCATGATGGTTTGGAGATTTGCTTTGAGTCCTTTGAAGTTCCTATCAGTGCTACAGCTATGAATGGCCTCCTTCTTCAGAGTGGTAGGTCAGTGAAGGAATCGTATTTTGTACATTTCACACCTTCCTCCAAATGTAGTTTAGGCATATTTAGTCAAGTAATGAAAGCTACCAAGTTAGGACTGTACAAGCTGCATACCATGAATCATCGCGCACTTTAAAAGCACTGAGTTGTAAATTCATCTCAGTTAGACTTGTTTATGTGATTTCTGTCAGTGGAAGACATACTACTATCTATAAAATGTTGGCTTCTAGTGCACCCAAATGCTGCAACTTGGACTGGCAATCCAAGAGAGCAAGATTGGCTTTCTGGCTGGGTAGGACCACCCTCCTTCACCTCCTACCATTCAGTTCAATGCTAATGATGTGAAAGTGGCTTCCTCAGGGGAACCGTGTGTAAGCCTTCCCCTCTCTAGTGCAGTATTGAGTTACTAGCTAGTGGAACTGGAGATGACTAAAAAATCAGGGAAAATCTGATTTCCATGATGACTGCTGCTCTTTAGATATTTGTCCATGTTTAAAGATGATAGCTTGCCGTGTGTTAGAAAATAAGACTATTTGAGACAACAGCTCAATGCGGATTAGGGTTTGCTGATGTAAACATGCAGTTTGCACAATGCTAATTGATTCAGTGTAAAAGTAAAGAAAGAAATGTCAAACACTGTTTTTGGAAATCATCTGTTCAGTTTTTAACCCAGTTGCTTTTTGAACTGGGTTGTTCTATGATTTTTGTTACCAAAAAACCTTTTTGTTACCCAAGCTTCTCCAGAGGGCATCTTAGAATATAATTAGCTAGACCTAGACTTTTAAGTACCAGAGAGGATCTCTGAGCAAGCTGAGTGCTGTTTCTCAATAATAGGAAGAGGTGATGAGAGGAAGAGGTGAAACATATCATTGATTGATATAGTGTTCCTCACCCAGTAGTATACAAATATCAAAACATGTTTTTGAGATGAGCAATAGTCATCACACCAAAAAATATTACACCAAAAAACATGATCCCTTCTGTAATGAACTGAATCAGGGTCCTCTTTAAAGCAGACTGAAACCCTTGCTTTTCTGGTGGACATTTAAGTACGGCTGGAGTGTTCACACCCATTAAAACAAACCATCAAAACATCTGGCAGTGCAAAACAAGGTAGGTGTGAAAATGAGAACAAATTCACGTTCATTCCTGTTTCTATATTTAGCGAGGAGTGAGAAATTCTGCATCTTGTTTGTGTGAATGTGTGTTTGTGTGCTCCCCCTGTGTGCTTAGAGAAATCGTCCTTCTATGAGAAGACATCTGTGCCTCTTCTGGTTGCTCAGGAAGCAAAAGAAACTGAGAAAAAAGAGAGAGAGAGAGAAAGATAAAGAGAGAGAGAGAAAGAGAGTTGTAAAGAGAGAGAGAGAGAGAGAGAGATGTGTAGAGAGAGAAAAAGAGAGAGAGATGTAGAGAAAGAGAGATGTAGAGAGAGAGTTGTAGAGAGAGAGAGAGAGAGATGTGTAGAGAGAAAAAGAGAGAGAGATGTAGAGAGAGAGAGAGAGATGTAGAGAGAGAAAAAGAGAGAGATGTAGAGAGAGAGAGAGAGAGATGTAGAGAGAGAAAAAGAGAGAGAGATGTAGAGAGAGAAAGAGCATTGTAGAGACAGAGATGTGTAGAGAGAGAGAAAGAGAGAGATGTAGTAAGAGAGAGAGGGAGAGAGTGTGCAGCTACCTGTGTGCAGCACCTGTGGAGCGGTGAATTCTCGCCTCACACACACACACACATGGCTGCTCTGGTATTTCCTCTGGAGCAACTCCCCGCTGACACAGCACAGCGCTCGCATCATTAATACACACCGGCCGCGCAGCGCAGCAACAGGCGGACCTGGCTAAGTAGCAGAATAGCAGGCACTAATTACTGAGGCAGAAAACCTCCCCTATCTGCAAATGTGCAAAGTCGATTAACACAAAACCCCATTACCTTCCCTGCCAAATTACATTCCAGATCAGTCAGTGATGAATGTGGCAATGTGATTAAAACTCGACACATTTTTATCCCCAAAAATAGAACCTGAGCATGGAAACATCCAAATAGCTGCCGATTATAGTACAAACTGATGTTCTAAACCCAGTGCCAAAGATGTGTCGTAAAGAATTCCCTGCTTTAGTGCCCAGGTGATCTGACATTTACTATTGTGGTCTGTTTTCAATATCATTCCAGTTAGGCCTGTCACATTCATTCATTCATTCTTTTTCTGTAACCGCTTAATCCTTACCTGGCTCGCCGGTACCCGGAGCCTATCCCGGGGTCTACAGGTCAGGTGCAAGGCAGGGACTCCGCAGGGCCTGTCACATTTTAACTGGCTATTAGATACCATATTATTGTTATTAATAATTTAATAAAACCTGCAGGGTTGGGGGTTTGAATCTGGGTCCTGGCCTTGTGTGAGTGTGTGGAGTTTGCATGTTCTCCTAATGGTGGCATGGGTTTCCTCAAGGGTCTCCAGACTATCTATCTGTCTGTCTGTCTCTCTCTCTATCTATCTATTCATGAATAAATCCTTCTATTTATTTATTTACATGGTGTCTTAGTTAGCTAGTTTTTCATTTTTTCCTGAATGGTTGATTGTCCTGATATTGCTGGTAGGTTGTGAAGGAGGACGCTCTTGCAGGAGTCAATATCAAAGGCTTTAATCAAAATGATGGGAAGTAGAACAAAGGATCGAGAGAAACGAACGCAAAGCTCTGACTCGCGATGGGGGAGCTTCAGAACAGAGTTCAGACTGCCAAAGCCTTTTACAGAATCCCGTAGGCGGAACGAACAACATCCTTCTGTCGGTTGGTGTGAAGCCAGTGCCAACTTTTCAGTGGGTACTGATCCTCCGCTACGTAAAGGGTCCTCCAAGTGAGGGAAACGCGAGCCAGGTGTAACAAGTAGGAACACTCAGAGCTGAGAAAAAATACAAGACAGAGTTCAGGATAGCGAGTTCAGGTTCAGCTGGGCTTAAATGGGGAGAGGGAGACAAGAGGCATGTTGGGGTTATGAAAGAAGTCAACAAGGGAAGTAAAGGCTGGTGGAGCCCAAGCTCAGTACAGCTGCAACTGGGACCGCTAGGGGTGGGGCACAGGAAGCAACACATTGATATCACAGTGTAAATAATATCAGAATGAGATAATAAAGATGTAATGTTACATGTAGATTATTCTAGATGCATTTGGTGGTTTTCTAGTGGAGTCTAAAGCCCTTCTATAGGACACCAGTGGCCTTTAATGGTAGCCATTCAATGGTTTTAATCTTAATGGTTCTGATGGTCTTTTTCCAGCAGGTCTTTTGTTTTTAGTGTGTGATGCAATGCATGACTGAGACATGACCATATTGGTCCCTCAGTGTAAATAAAATGTAGAAAACACAACAGTGTGGATTCGTGTAGAATAATGGCTGAGTTGCCCTTTCGATTTTGTTGACATCAGTGGTATACTACCCCATTACCAGCTGTCTCTACATCCTTGTCATCTTTGTCTCATGGTACCACGGATCTAGCCAGTGCCCAAATCCAGTGTCCTGATTCTGTACACACAGAACTACAGAGCAAATCGAGGATTACAGAGCCAAAAAAAGCATGTCATGGTAAGCACTGGACACCGTCTAATTTAACAGAGTTAAGCATAGTGTGATCATTTTACGTCTTCTGCATTTATCGCCTATTGTTGATTTTATTTTACATGCAATTACCAGCTTCTTTAAACAATTCCCTAGATAACAGCATTTTTAAATAATGAAGATAATCTCTCTCTCTCTCTCTCTCTCTCTCTCTCTCTCTCTCTCTCTCTCTGTCTCGTTATTATTTCTCTTTGTTGTCTTCCAATGGATTCACAATAGTGAAGCCCGTAATCACCGTCAGCTCCATGTAGTTATTGCATTTCTCCTTTGCATAATAATACTGTTAAAATGCAGGCTGCTTTTTTTTCTCCCTCAGAAACGGATTACTCTGTGCACATGCTTGCTCTCTGAGAACTGACATATATTTACAGAGACTAGCTGATGTGGCTGTACTGGTAACCAGTTGATGCGCCCTGTGACCAGCAGCGCACACTGCATGCTTGCGTTTCTGATTAGAGCACAGATACGATCCAGTATCACCGCATGCATCAGCCTACTTTGCCAGTGTATAGAGATTTGCTGATTATCATTTAATTAAGGCTCTTGTAAATAAATTTCCTCCACAAATATCGTCTACTGCAATGTCCTGGATTATTACGATGGTGCTATTTCAGTTATTGACGTCTGGGACAGTTTAATTTATTTATTTGTTTGTTGGTTTATTTTTTAAAAGATCAAACCCACTGACCAGGGAAAGCAAAAACACAGCACAGAACCGAAATCCCTGCAAAATATGAGAACGGTGTGATCTTCCATTCTCTTTTTTGTAGGCAATGATCTTGTCACACTGACCAGTAGTTTAGCACGTCATACTATGCATCATGCGTTTCTGCTTCATGATTAAAGGGCTCATGTCTTTCAACACTATTTTCTCTTATTTTTTATTTTAAATAAAAAACAAGTAAATATTTCAAAATGTCTCATTCCAACAAATATGGAAATTTAAGTTGCAAAGACAAGTTCATCGTGACTGTTATGTCACAAGCAACAGCCTTGAAGGGAACAGTGAAGTTAGTCAGAACATAAATCAGCCTACATATGAGGCAGGGTTACAAAAGATCTATTTATGGGGTAAACTATAGTATATGTCCAGACATTCATTTTGGTGTATAAAACTAAAATGTTTTAATACTTTGCAGAGGTTATTATGCAAGAAGGAAAATTCAGCCTTTTAAAACCAAACCCCCTCACCACAATCAGGCAGACAAGAGAGAATTGTATAGTGCAAAATATTTAGCACTGGATGATAAATTGCATTTCAAGTGAAGTCAAGTAGGTTTTATTGTCATTTATACACACAGTGAAACAAAACAATGTGCTTCCAAGACCATGGTGCAACACAAAAACCGAAACAGAACACCACAAGTGCAGACAGGACAAAAGTGTCCATAAACAAAACACAAACACAGCAATATGATTGGACAAGACATGACAACATTTAGTGCAATCGGGAATAGCTACTTGATGAGTACAGTATTTTGACAGGTGCTGTATTCTAGCAGCAGAGAGCTGTGTGCAGAAATGCAGAGGAGAGGTTACATGTGCCAAAAATACAGAACAGAATTTGATTGCAATGTCATAGTGGACGTAATGCATGAGTGTATTAATGCAGTGAGATTTTGGAAATGCCTCCACGCCTTTGCCATGCTGCAGCTGCCGGTGCATGGGGAGAGCTAAACGGCCGCTATCTGAGATGGCCCAGGCTGCATTTGTCCTGAGCCTGTTTGTTTTAAGTAAAGCTTTGTGGAGCTGTTTGTGAGCAGAGGAGCGTATTGAGCATGGCTAAGAAAAATGTTGTGTTCAGCTGAAATGTTGCTGTGCAGCCATTCCAGCAGTGCTCAGGGTGGTTTCTGCTGCAGCATATTCTGTGCCGATGCTACATTCATGGCAAGTCAGAACTGGGAATTGTCCAAATTCCAAAAAGGAAAAATCCATGAACAAATTATTCTTCAGCTCCCAAATACCACTTAGAAAATCAAAGTTTCTCAAGGGCTCTGCCTTCTCTGAGCTCCAGTCCCCCAGCAGGAACATGGCAGTGCTCACAGTAAAGCTGCATGTGGATAATCCTCACAAACTCATGAATTTCTGAGTTCCTAAGTTGGAAAAGTCATAAAAACAAGTGGTGAGCTTGTTATTTGATTTCCCTAGTTGCTAGAAGTTATTTGTTTGTTTGTTTGGTTGTTTGGTTGGTTGGTTGGTTGGTTTTTATTATTGTTCTTATGCATCACCAGCCAGTCCATTCTCTGATATGGGAAGATAATTGACTGATCTTGAAAAATTAGATAAAGGCCTTATACACTGTTACATTTTCATTTCATTTTTTCTCCAGAGGTCCACTTTGACATCATATATGTGTTGATTTCTATAATAGTCATAAAAGTTATATCTGTGAATGACATGTTTTTTGATTGGCTTTCCTATAATATATTATTCAAGATTCAGTCCAGGCTTAAACACACCTTATGACTTCAATATGGACAGGGGGCTAAACTGCTATAGGCTAATGAGGTGGATGTGTGCAATGTATCATTAATGAAAAACAGTGCAGAATGAGCTGTTCTGAGGTATGGACTGTGTGGACTGATGAGCTACATCAATCTCTTTTGTGCCATAACTGTTTAAAAATGGCTTTTCCACAGTAAAGGCCTTCTAGGATGAAATACAGAGAAATACTTGGATGACCTGAGGATATTTGGATCATTTTAATTGGGGAACGCTTGGTTTTATTTTATTCTCACACCCACACACACGTTTTTAAAACTCCCGCATTGCTTATTCACTTCTGTCTGTCAGCCCCTCTGTATCTGCCTGCCTGTGTTGTTTCTCAGGGCTGCATTAATTACCCTCTGCTCAGAGTGACCTCACCTCCACTGCACATCATTTCGCTTTTCTAAGATGACCTTTGTTTGAAGTGAGATGGTGCTCTGCACGCCCCCTTTCATCTTAATGCCACCTCCCACCTATAGGAGTTCCCTCTGTTCTACCACCTTCCTCTTCTATCAGCACTGTATCTCTTCTCCAAACCATCGCTCTCTCTCTCTCTCTCTTATTGTAATTCAGTGCCTTTCAGCCTGATACAGTAAGCTTTATTTATACATAAGAATCAACATCTTTAAATAACAAGAATTTATGTGTTTAAAAAAAAAATGAGCTGTGATTATAGTAAGATGTTTACTTTGTCCTGCCAAAAGCAATAACAATACAGGCTCAGTGTGTCCTGTTTTTCGAACTACTATTTCACACATTGGCAGTCGGGCAGCGCTGACTGCATCACTTTTAGCTTTCGTATTTTATATCAGTCACAGCGTTCTGGTAGTCTGCCACACTGTGCTGTTATTTTCAGGGCAGATAACACAAAAATTGGCTTTGTTCTCACGCCTGAATGTTCTAGTATGTGCAGTTTCTTTTTTTTATGCATTTCTACTTGCTTTATTCTGATTGCATTTATTTTAAACTAGGCTTCATTTAGAACAGTGCTAGTGTGTTAGTGTGTTACCCGCACTAGGCTCAACGTCTGGCACTGTAGAGCCATGTATTGACGGGAGTCTGGGTCACTATGCTCGTGTGGTAGTGTTTGAGTCACAGGGCTTGTGTGATTGGATTGCAGGTTACTATTCTTGTATAATCATAAGAGTGCAGGTCAGTATTCTTATTTAATTACATACGACGTTTCGAGTTTACGATGCCCACTCCCACTCCCACTCGGCTTGCACCGTTATCCTTGTACTTACGGACTGCGTAGTGGAAGAATATGCTGTAACGCAGAGTATGAGTGAAGGAGTTTTCCTTTTCCTTTTCCTGAGGCTTAGTTGTGTTTTTATGATTTTACTGCTGTGTTAGGATCGGTAAGTGACTTAGACTAGAGTGTGTTTCGACTTACACCAAAATTCGGGTTACATCACTGTCGAAGGAACGAATCTGTGTTGTAACTCGAGGACCCCCTGTATAAATGTGCAGGTCACTATGCTTATATGATGGCTACAATTCATTATTATTGTATGATGATAGGAGTGTGGGGCACTATGCTTGAGTGTAGATAGAAGTGTGTGTCACTATGCTTGTGTGAAGAGAAAAATGTATCTCTGTGCTTGGGTGATGATAGAAGTGTGTGTCACTATGCTTGTGTGACAATAGGAGTTTGGGTCACTATCCTCGTGTGATGAAGATGTTTGAGTCACAGTGCTTGTTTGATGATTGGAGTGCAGGTGCCTATGCATGCATGGTTGTAGGAGTGTGGTTCACTATACCGGAGTGATGATAAAAGTGCAGGTAACTATGTGATGCAGATAGCTATGCTTACGGTAGGCCCTGTGCTTGTATGATGCTAGGAGTGCGGGTCACTATTCTTGTGTGATGATTGGAATGCAGTTCAATATGATTGCTCCAGATGAAAGGAAAATTCAAAGTAAGATTTCTTTTTGTCCAGCCTATTTCACCTAGACATAAATAAGCTCAGTTTAACATCAGTATGAGGTTTTGAGCATTTTCTCATACTTGTTAAATTCAGCTCCCAAGAAAGACCCTTCATCTAGTCTCAGCCCGATCCCAATTTAAGATCAATTTAATGCTTTTTCTTTTCTCTCACTGATTTTTCATTTGTTTCAAACTATCAGATCTTGAGATAACCATGAGATCCAAAAGAAAACTTGGCTGGCTTATGGATGAGCCTGTATAACATCTGAAAGGTATCTTAGTGATCAAATTCAAGTCTCAACTACCAAAGTCAGACAGTTTTGAGATCCATAAGGTTGTTAAAGGGAAGGAAACTGACAAGCTTATGAGAATAGCAGAAGAACTTCTGTCTTATTTTTTTTTTCTTTTGCTTCTTATTTTCTACGGGGGAGGGTGTTGGGAGAAACACCTCAGACTGCGAGCAGCAAAGTGGTGTGAAGACTAGAGAGATAATAGTCCAGGTCAATGTGTTCATGTGATGATAGAATTGTAGGTCACTATATGTGAGACGCCGGCAACATTTCATGATCCTTTTTATGAACTTTAAGTGCTCTGCATATGTCTTTTTCCCTGTCCAGGTGTTTCCAAGCTTTATTCATGTGAATAAATATGGTAGGTTTGTTTTCTCTAGGAAACCCAATAACACTGAACTATATTATCCCCCTCTCTCTCTGTCTCTCTCTGTCTCTCTCTTTCTCTCAGTCTTTCTCTCAGTCTCTCTCTCTCCCTCTCTCTGTCCCTTCCTTTCTCTCCCTCTCTCTCAGTCTCTCTCTCTCTGTCTCCCTCTCTCTCTCAGTCTCTCTCTCTCTTTTTCTCTCTCTCTGTCTCTCTCTCTCTCTCTCTTTCTCTCTCAGTATCTCCCTCTCAGTCTCTCTCTCTCCCTCCCTCTGTCTCTCTCTCTCTCTCTCTTCTCTCCCTCTCTCTGTCTCTCTTTCTCTCTCTCAGTCTCTCCCTCTCTCAGTCTCTCTCTCTCTCCCTCTCTCAGTCCTTTCCTTTCTCTCTCTCTCTCAGTCTCCCTCTCTCTCTCAGTCTCTCTCTCTCTCCATCTCCCTCTCTCTCAATCTCTCTCAATCTCTCTCTCTCAGTCTCTCTCTCTCTCACTCTCCCCCTCTCCC
>JBBPCY010080864.1:0-25994 GCA_037974405.1 Brachyalestes nurse
CTCAACTTGGGGCAATACAGAGCTGGTCTTGCTGAACGGCTGAAAATTAAGTCTGGATCAGTACCAACTCTCCCTGGTCAGCTACAAACTTCAGACAAGTAAGTCTTAACTTAACATCTGATGCTTAACTTAACATCTGATGCTCTGCTGTATATTGTTACCAAGCTTTTTACCCCTAGAATGTGGCTGTAACGTTAGCTCTGCAGCTAACAGCTAACAGCCCAGTTAGCAGGCTACTCTCGCTAATATAAAGGTTGATAGCATCAAGTATGTGTGTGAATACACACATTAACTTGAGTGTTGTACTTTTTTGTTATTTGGATAACCGTGCTGCTGTCAGTGTTATGCCACGCACGATATCAGCCTTTAAAGCTGCAAAGGGCGACCAACTCCATATTAAAGTATGTGTATTTGAATGCAATGTCATTAAAGTCCCTGTTATTGTAATGGTCAGGCGTCCCAATACTTTTGTCCATATAGTGTAAATATCATGGCTGATACCAGGACCAAAATCAAAGAATCTTCTCATTTCATGTCAGAGCATGCTTAGAGCAGGGGCACACAAAATAAGTGAATTCATCATTCATTGGTCTACGTGAAGGTGGAGGCGGGGCTAAACATTCGACTCCGCCCCCAGCCTCGACACTACATCAGCATTGTGTTTACGTTTTTAGCTTTTAGCTTCCTCCTACATGCTGGGCTTTTTACAGCCTCACTTTTTCCTAATGGTTTCAAAGAGCGAATTCATGAGCGAATTCAACAAGAAGTTGCGTTTGTCCCTCGTTCTGGGTGAGAACGTTTCACCTCGAAGTTTTCAGTCACTATCCAGAAGGACGAGAAGGAAATGTCTTACTGAAAAGAAGCTATGTTTTTAGCCCGGTTCCTGTCAGTCCAGTCTGAAAGAACATAAAGAATGGACGTGTTGGAGGAGTGGGATCTTTCCAGCTGGATGTCACAGCTGCCTCCACAGCTGCATAATGTTCCTCTGTGGAATCTCGCCATCCCTGGTAGGACCAGAGCAAGGACATACTGTTATTTTGTCATTTGAAACAGAATTTTATCTGTTTATTTGTGTCTTTTAGGTAGTCATGATACCATGACTTACTGCCTGGACCAGCATTCTCCAGTGTTAAATTCACAGCCTAAGATACTGAAGGTGCTGGACCACATTGTGCCATGTGTCATTCGCCCTTGTGTGAATAAGTGGGGCACCACACAGGTAGGTAGTGTATGTGGGCTGTGATTTAGTGTGTGTTTGTGTATGTGTGTGTGTGTGAGCATGCATTAATTTAGGGTTGCACAATATTTGGCTGCTGATCATTTTCACAGTACATACCAACGGAGTACTATTATTACAGAGCCCTATAATATGCAAATGAATCACAAAAATGAATCACTGACCTCACATGAGTGATCTCTGTGTCTTGGATTCGCATGATATAGAACACATCAGTAAATTCGGTCAAAATCACAATAGACAATCTTTTGTCACATAAAGGATTTATCATATCGCAATCATGTGTTGTGCATGTGCTTGTACAACACTGTGTTGACCTTTTTATTGCTTTCCCTTTTATCTCTCCTCAGGAGTTGGTCCTTTCCACCCAGCTGGATTCAGGAATTCGTTTTCTTGACCTCAGGATTGCCCACAAGCTGAATGACTCTGATCAGACCTTTTACTTCGCCCACGGGATATACTCTCTGGTCACTGTAAAGGTGGGCACTGTCACTGCCTAAATTTACTTTATCATTGGCTAGAACTTCGCAATATACTGTTGTTGGTGTTGATATTGAAAATGACAGTCGATTAACAATAGATCACTAAAGTTTAATAGTTTTTTAAACTGGAATTCTGCCCACTTTTTTTTACAATTTAGTCATGTTCTATTCCCACCCGCTAGCTAAAACTCCCACAGTCACATGATAACACCAGTTCTAGGAGGATGAAGGCAGAACAAAATGAAGCGCCAGTGCCTCTTTATGATTTGCCACTAGTCCGACATCACTGGAATGAATAATGCAGGCATGATGCTGTATCACACGAAGTATTCATCACTGTGTTTTAGTCCAATTAGTATCACAGCATGTGCCAGTATAATCCCATTATGGTATTTTGCTCATATTATGCAGCCCTATTATATGCCAGTGTTTACAGTATCCAAAAAACCAGAAGAGCCACATGCTTAGTGTAGTTTGTTTCATATTATTTTGTATTTTGTATGCTGAAATTTCATTGTTGAAGGAGGCGCTGACTGATGTTGCCCACTGGTTGGAGCAGCACACTAAGGAAGTGGTCTTCATTGCACTTGATGCTTTTGAAGATGTGAATCCTGCCCAACACAACGAGCTCATTGTCTTTCTGAAAAGCCTCTTCAACAGAAAACTCTGTCCCAAAACGGTAAGTTCCTGTTTCAGTACCTGAAGTACTCTGAAAAAACTGAGCTTCAGTTCCTCACCCACTTTCATGTCCCATCTCAGGAAGTGCCCACACTGAAATCATGCTGGACTCAAAGCTATCAGGTTATTCTCTCATACGGTAACTCGGCTGGGCGTGGTCACAATGAGCTCTGGTCGAAGTGGGATTACTGGTGGGCCGATGAGTCTGACCCAAAACTGGTTATATCATTCCTGGAGGAAAAGAAAAAGACAGTGGGAAGACCGGGTAAGTTGTTTCAAGCACTGGAGCTCAAATACTACATCATGTCTTATTAAGTCACTGACACAAGATCATTTTTGCCCTGTGAATTATGAATTGTGTATTATGTATTATGAATACAGTAAATAATTTTCTACAGGCATATTTGGGCATTTAGTGCAGAAATACTGTTTGTTTAACGCACTGAGCAACTTATAACAAGTCATAACAATGTGCACATTCTGCGTTGTTCTCTCAAAACGGAGAAAAAACTTTTCTTTGTAGAAAGTGTGTACTTATTTCAGTGTAGAAAATCATCCAAACTTAAAAATTGGGGCCTCCAAACATCTGCATACAACTGTACTGCAGCAACATTTTCCGGAAAGAACTGACAACTAAAGGCCCCCTAGAAATACCCTTGAGACCAGTTTGGGGGGTTTAAAGAATTAAAAATGTGATGAAGTACAAAGTTTACACATTGTGATCTGAACCTAATATAAAAGCTCTAAAATTTCCCTAGAACTGAGCTTCCAAGTCAAGAAAGATTTAGAAACACTCTTCTTTTTAAGAGTGTAAGGTGCAAGGTGATCATAATGTCCTGTCTAAACTTGTTTGAATGCTGTTTACCCTGGCCTTCACCTAAACCTTAATAATAATCATCTGCCATTATGTCCAAAAGATATTTTCTTTGTGGCTGGTCTGAACCTCACTGAAGATGCCAAGTATGTCCTACATCATCTTGGACAGTCTATGAAGAGCATGACCCTCAGGGCCTATGGTTTGATGCTGGACTGGGTCAAACAGCAGCATCCTGGCTGCCAGAAAACATGCCTCAACGTCATCTGCGCAGACTTTGTTGGGATTTCAAGAAATGAATTTGCTCAGCTAGTTATTGCACTCAACACTAAACTTCTACAGGATGAAACCTCAGGGGGAGTTACAGAAAAATCTCCACTGCTGAACTGAAAAGGAAATCTACCATTACAGCAAACTGCATCATTAAATTGTTGTTTTAATTAAATTGCTGTAAAATGTAAACAAAACTATTCAAGACAGTCTGAACTAGAGGAACCAGATCAAAATTGTTCAGACTTGTTTTCTTCTAAACATCTCACAAAACTTCAAGTAACTTTTTACAAACAAAAAACAATCTTGCTATTATCCAATGCTTGTTTGGATTTATTCTAATGTTAACTTGTATATTTTCTGGGTGAAATTCCTTCGCTGCTCAGATAAATGGCTTTAAACAGTTTGCACAGAAGCCTAAGACTTTTGCACAGTACTGTATCCACATTGTAGACATTGTGACCACTACTTCCACTCACCATGATTGTTAAGTTTCCTTACATTTAACCATTCTAACCATTCACACCACATCTCAACGTTTGAATTAAGCAATATTTAAAAAAAAGGAGGCATTCCTCTACGGTTTACAAACACTGTAAGAATGCATTCCGAGTGACGGGTGTGAAAACCAAAGAATCAGTCCCGCCTAGTAAATGACAGGTTTGCCTGTGGGTGTTTAAGGGCCTTATTCAAAATGGCATGCAGGCATAAAGCACTTCCTCTTTAAGTCACAAGACGTTTTGTGTCCTGAATGCACCAGCCAGTTTTAAACTTAAACACACAGTTGTACAGCATACAGGTCAATTAAGTGTAATGACTGTTTTGTTTGTACTATTTATGCACAATAACCAATTTCTGGTTACAGATTTGTGTTTTTATAACTGCCAGAATTTTGAACAGGCTTGTTGTCCTGTTCTTGTTTCAAAAGTGCAATTGTGCCCTCTAGAGGTGAGGCTGAGGATCTGCATGCATGTGGACAGTTACAGACTACAACCCATTTGTGTGTCAGCCACCCTCTAATTCATTCTTCATTGGTCAGTTTGAGACCACAGGGTTTCTGTTGCTAGGCTTTTTGAGAGTGGTCCTCCATACAGCATATATAGGCAAGAGCAGCTCTGTGGACTAGAGCAGGGTTGGTGGAGAATTTTTGGACAGCAGAGAGTTCAACACCCTTTGACTAGATGGGCTACAGCTCCTAACTGTCAGTAACATGGAGATACAAGGTGGATGTTTCCAGTAAGGTGTCCAGTGTGTTTATAGTCATGCAATGTGGGGTAAATGATTAAAACATGAACACAATATTAATAAAACAACCGTTCCAGGCCTGAAGTGCATTTGTTTCCTGATCTGTGTCGGTGTGGGTCAGTCAGTGTCCGTGTTTTTGAAATCGCTCGGTGGGGTCTAATTTTAGATGGCCCCACTCTTTACACTCTGTAAGGTGCTTACTGTATCTACTTAAGTGATAATCCAGTTCACTTGTGCCTTCCATGCTGGTTGTGGCTTTGTGTTTGGTAAATAAACATGAGGTGTTTTTGTGTGTTTTACTACTGTCTTGTCGTTTATTTCTTTTCATAATGAATTGCCTTTTTTATTTATTTCATTTGATATTACTTATAATTTACACGTCATTTAGGTGGTCTTTTACACAATAAATATTTTTCTACTGTGCTGTGACTTTTTTGACATGAAAGGCAATTATAAAATTAGTATTATTATTGTTATTATTGTTGGTGTTTTTGTTATTTTAATATTATTAGTAGTATATTATTAGTGTAATTGTCATATTATAGCCAGACAATTCATTTTTATTGGTTTTAAATGGTGTACACAAACAGGTGTATTGGGTTTGAGTGAGTGCATCTGGATGTTACCTGAGCTAGATGCTTCGAGAGGGATTCAAGGCCTTCCAGGGCCTTCTCCCCCACCCCCTGGCTCTCCTCTCCCCACCTTTCTCGCGCTCTCTCTCCAATAATAAATAGATTAGTTAGGGATTCGCGGGCGGGCAGTATATTCGGCACTGCAGGAGCAGGCAGATGGCTAAGGAGAAGCAGAGGGATCTCATTACAGGGGCTTAGTCAGCACAGACCGGCACGGCCAGGTGCAGGTAGTCCCAGTTAAATACCCGGTTTCCACTAGCCTGTGCTTCTCTCACCAGTTCCAGCAGACTCCCACCTCAACACCCTCATCCTAGTGGCCTGGGGGTTCCCCTGACAGAAGGATGGAGAAGGAGGAAGAGGACGAGGAGATTTTCACAGCCTGGCCCGCTGGAGACGAAGAACAGGAGAGCGCAGAGGAGCCGGAGGAGGACGAGGAGGAGGAGACAGACAGGAAAAGCAGCTTGGACATTCCCAGGCCCAGTCATTCACTGGCCAAACGCAGAGCCTCTCTTCCATGCCCGGTTAGCATATACTCAACTCAGATTACAAAACCACATCTATGGCACTTTTGGCATACATGTCATTTTTCTACAAGTTAGCCTTATATTTCCACCGAGGTCTTCAAGCCCATTGACCCTTGGCTTATTGTTAAATATATGTAATAATTAAGTACTAAGAACGGTTCAGTTACCATTTTGAAACATTCAATGTAAATAATGTTGTAAGTGTTTGGGGTCACATCTGAGTCCTGAGACTTTACAGGGTTTTCTATGTTGGAATTGTAATGACCTGCATGATATGTGTTTAGTGTGTGTGTTTATAACACATTTGATCTGTACAGTACCTTTCTGACTCTCACAGGCCCTTTACAGAATGTTTAGCTAGATTTGCATTCACTGAAGGTAATACAGGGCCTGCAAATCTAGTACTGCTTTGAAAGCTTCTGCAGTAGGAGAGAAAGACAAATTACCCTAAAAATGATAAAACATAGATAAAAAAATACATAGCATACATCTTACTGTGATTATCTACAAAAAAAGTAGAATCTGTACATTAAACGGTTTGAGCTGTACTGCATTAGGAGAGAAAATGAAATCATAATTTGGATGTACAAAGAGTTAGGCTTGCAAGTGCATTTCAACCATTTGTCCAGATCTATGAGATAATCAAGGCCTTTAATTCTAGAGTGGCCATGGGCTCTTATCCATAAACCACCAAAGACACTCAGTGCTACCTTTGCTAGGATTGTGTACCATTTTTTAGTATTGAATTGAACAATCTGGGCCTAATTCTGTTGTCTGTGCTGTTATCTACTTGTGACTCACAAGTGTTTTATGAACTGAATGAATGCCTCAGGTCTAAAATGAGCACAGAAGGAAGTAATGTAACATAGCATTGCTAAAGGAGCTAAACCTCCCAAAAAGTAACATTAGATGGGACATTCCAAACTATCCATGTGCAAACTATCCATGTGAGTTTATTACAAGACATTTTGGACCATTTCTACTGGTCTGTTAAGTATGATATTTTGACACAGCAGTTAAAATGTAAATTATTGTAGAAAAAACGGATTTATGAGGTTTTATTTAGAAAGAGACAGTGTTCCTTACCTTGGTATATATGTATTTAAGGGATAACCAGTAGCTTTTTAAAATGTGTTCACTTTGGTGGTGAAAGAAAACAGGGGTCACAATGTCTACAATTCATTTTATGTAACTTTTGTTATTAAAAAAACCACCAGTGGTTTTGTATAGTAAATTCATTTGCCTGCTAAGTTTATATAAAATAGTAGTACATTTAAAATAATAATAATACGTTTTCTTATTTACTATATATTAACTATACATTTAACTATATATATATAACCTACAGTGCCTTTCCTGTATCCCTTTGCCATTAACCTGATTTTAAAGTTGCATTTTTGACCAAATTGTTATTTCAGAACCTTGTTAAAGCAATGTCTCAGACATCAGACGACTTATCTGTTAACATTTTACAGAATAACTGTCTGTGAGGGAGCTTTCTGAAATATTAAAAAAAACTCTTTGTCTGATTTCATTTACCATCACTGAACATTTCTGATTAAGTATAATTTTCACACCAAGCCACTCTGAATGACATTGCTTACATAATAACTATTTAATCAAACGGAACTGAAATCATATGATCAGTTGAAACTCCGCATTGATCCCCCTTTATTCGGGTTTCTTGTGAGGAAAACAATGTCACGTAAATATCTGCGGCAGTATTTTAGTGACAGTGCTACTGTGGGAAAAGTGCCAAACTCCACATATTTGTTGTGATGTCAACTCTCACTAGGTCTCAAATCTTAGCTTTGGGCCAAAAGAGTCTGAATATTGTGCTGAATACCGTCACACATCTGTCTCCCTCAGGCTCAGCTGAGCGCTATGCATCTGAACCCTTTGACCCGCCTGACCCATCTGACCCGTCTGCATGCGGCCACCATGGCTCCTGCCCCGGCCCACGTGAGGCACCGGCTGGACGGTGCTGAGGACAGGCACCACGTCTGCGATGAAGAGGAGGACGAAGACAGACCCGTACAGAAGAGGCGGCCGTCCACCTTCCCCACCATCCCTGAGGTGCTGGAGCCGGTGGAGAGGAAGGCGCGGTTCAGGAGCCGCAATGTCATGTCACTAGTGAGTCTGATGCAATTGAGTGTTTTTGTCTTGTTTCATTATTTACATCCACAGCGTTTGGCAGAGTCTTATCCAGAGTGACGCACGTTAGTGTTTTGTAGTCCACTAGAAAATGATGGTGGTCTTTATCCCCCCAAACTTCATCGAGTTATTAAATGATTGTTGTTATGCGGTAGCTAAGACTAATGACATGATAAGTATTATGATGATACAGGCAGGAGTCATCAGTCAGAGTAGGCTGATTCACCGAGACCGAGCTGTATAAGACATTTCAGTGCTGTACAATTCACTTGTAATTATATGCCATTATTAGAGAAAGACCGTATATTTTATTGTGTTAAATGCGGTTCAGATTTCAGTGTAGGTGTAATATCATTGTTTGAGACTCTTTGTTTGTGTTTCAGTGAAATAAGGTACAAACAAGGTAAATGTACCCTTTAAGGTAAAACAGTAGGCTTTAGGTCAAATTGAAGACGTACCCGTAGCGGCACCATCTCAGTTACTAGGGTTCAGTGACACTGCATTGTGAACAATAATAAAGAAATGTCCAGTTATGAGCTGTATAAACCGCTGGTAAGAGCCTCCGAGCTACAAGGGGTTCCAAAAGTATGTAAGGGTTTTTTTTGTTGTTGTTTTGTTTGCGTAAATCACGTCATTGTCAGAAAAAAATCTCTTATAAATGCATCTCCGATGTCTTTCACAAACACACAGTTATTTCTTTTGTTTGTATTTTGTGTTTGTACGTTTTCCCTGAATGTAATTCACTATTTTATTGTATTTACAAATCTTTTGTTCTGATAGAAATGAATTACGTTCTTTTTCTTTCGGTCATACAAAATAATATGAGGGACTATGGTGTTCATTAGGAGCTCCAAATTTAAAGTCTAACTGTGTGTTAGTGTGTGTGTGAATATTTATGTCTTTGTAATAGAAATACTGTCTGAAAACCTGTAGAAGTAAGGATGTTTGCTGTGCTGTTTTCGGTTTGGGTGTAGTATTACTGCAGAATATTGTGTACAGTATTGCGCAAGTGAATGGAATGTGCTCACAGATATAATAGTACCACGTGTACTGGGCAGGTTCTGATGATATAGTGCTGTGTGTTGCAGAGCGACGCCGACAGCTTGTGCTTGATTTGCCACGACGACCTGCGCAGAGGAACCATCAGAGAGCTCCACTGCTCACACAGCTTCCACAGTGAGGTAGGAGACTGCTGGACACCCAACACTTCAAATGCACACCTCACAAGCTTTCACTGTCACCATCACAGAGAGGTTAGGAGTTAACTTCAAATGCCATCCAGAGCCAAGCTGCATTAGTTACAAAGGCACACGAAGTTCCTCCTTTAACTTAAACTACATTAAAATAAAAGCAGAAAAAAAAGTTTTTGAAAAGTACATTTGAAAATACATCTTAAAAATAATAATCGTATGCAAGAACTCTTATGCGCCTCTGGTAAAATAACATGTTTTCTTGATTTTCTAGATGAAAAGATATATATATATATATTATATGTTTTCTTTTTCTTTTTCATTATATACTTTTCCTTCCAGTGTGTTCAGTTTAGTAAATAAAATCATTGTGCATTAAAATGTGCAGAAGTGTGTCCTTTGTACAAGATGCGAATCATCAACAAAACTGACAAAACGAGTGATTGGACATGGGCCAACCAAACTTTTGCTTCCAAATGAATTGTGTTTGTGGGTCATTAACTGATTTGATGGAATATATTTAGTCAAGATCTGAAGTCCAGTAACACAGTCACTGGTACATGACTGTTATGGAGTTGACAGGGCAGTGGAATATAAAACAGAACTGATGAACAGATCTGGGGTGACATTATTTCCACTGTGTGTTGTGCTCTCTCTGTTTCAGTGCATAGAGGAGTGGCTGTGGACAACGCAGGCTTGTCCTACATGTCGCAAGCATGTGGTCATGCCGGAACCTCTGTACTGGACATCCACTCGCGTTAAAGTGCCCTGACCCATCATGGCCACCTATTCTGATGGGGTTTTTTTTACCTGTCTGAAACTGCTCGATTTTGGAAAAGGAGACTAGACATGTGTTTGCAAAGAAGCTGAGAATTTTCTTTTAGATTTTGTGCTGCTGATGGATCTTCTTGTGTAATTAATCTTGGCAAGCATGGATATGCAACTGTGCTAGATCCTGTGGAGATGTCTACTTCTTGCAGCTACATGTAATTGGATTACGATGGACAGTAGGAGCTTATAGTGTAACCTGCAGATCAGAAGTACTAAACCTCATACACAGTGTGTGCTAATTCATGGACAGAATACAGGCCATACCGTTGTTTTCCTTTAAATGTAAATACTTTAGATATCATGTTGTATAGTCTTTACTGATTTTCCACCTTTTGCCCTGTATTCGTACAGCGTATCTATCCAATAAACATGAAAAAACATGGCTGTTTTTCCGTGTAGCCTAACTAGACTATATCTACACTATATGTACAAAAGTATCAGGACGTCTGACCAATACACCAACAGGGACTTTAAAAACGTATTATTTGCCCATTCATTTTCTAGAGAGGTCAGGCACTGATGTTGGAATAGAAAGCCTGGCTCGCAATCCCCATTCCAGTTCATCCCAAAGGTGCTGGATGGGGTTGAGGTCAAGACTCTGTGTGGGCCAGTCAAGTTCTTCCACACTGAACTCCTCCAGCCATGTCTTTATGGAGCTTGCTTCGTGCACTGGGACACAGTCATGCTGGAATAGAAAAGGTTCTTCCCCAAACTGTGTCTACAAAGTTGGAAGCATGGCGTAGTCCAAAATGTTTGGGTGTGCTGAAGCATAAAGTTTGGCCCTTCCATGAAAAACAAGTATGTCCCAATACTTTTGTCCACATAGTGTAGCTTCCCCCGTGCTAAAAAACAAGAACTGTCACTTCATAGCTTTAAAGTCAGTTTCAGAACACGCTTTACAGTCTATTCTATGCTTCTGGTATCTAAATCATTTAATAAAGTTATACAATTAAAGCCAAAATAGCTTATTTATTCATTACACTGTCAGCTTGTACACTCGGTGCTTCGTGACGTTGCTCTAGCCGTTGCCGTGGCGACAGGCGGAAGTTATCACATGCACCTGTTGTACATCTAAACAGGAAAAGAGAGGAATCAATACAGACGGAGTTTGGGCCAAAATAAAAATTAAGGTTTTATCGTTTTTAAATCTTTAGTAGCTCTTAGTCCGGCTTGTCTGGCATTCATGGACAAATTAAAGAAAGTTCTCAGCGGCCAGGATGGCAACGACGACCTCAACGTGCTGCAGGTAACGAATTAAAATTACTTTCAGACTTTAGCATTCGTGCTAACTTCAGTTTCACTTAAGTCAGAAGTGAACTAATGTCGTGCGGAGCGTCTTTACACAGTTTAAATGGAGTTGAACGACAAAAGAGGGGTCCAGTTTTATCTGTGAAGTGTTTGTACGGATGTTAGACCGTCGTTATAACGCCCGCCCGCTGTTGCTGCTTTCCAGGCGGCCAGTGAAGCAACAACGCTGGGCTGGGGAACTCGGGTCAAAGCCTTCATCGCCTGCTTTGCTCTGGGACTCATCTGTTCAGTCCTGGTAAGAAAGACAGAAAGAGAGAGACTTGACACAACTTGTGGCAGTCTACTGCTACACTGGTCACTACAGGTTTAAGGGGGAATCAAAACTGCTGCGTAATCCATTCAAATACTATATGGACAAAAGTATTGGGACACGCCTCTTAATTATTGAATTCAGCTGGCTCCTTACTTCCAGGCAAGGGCAGTAATCTTAATGCCTCAGAATGCCAAGACATTTTGGACAATGCCATGCATCCAACTTTGTGGACAAATTTTGGGGAAGAACTTTTTCTATTCCAACATGACTTTGCCCCAGTGTACAAAGCAAGGTCCATAAAGACATTGTTGGAGTTCGTTGTGGAAGAACTTGACTGGCCCATCCTACACCTTTGGGATGAACTGGAACAGAGATTGTGAGCCAGGCCCTCTTGTCCAACGAGATGGTCTACAGATTGAATGGGCACAAATTCCCACAGAAACTACAAAATCTTGTGAATAGCGTTTCAGGAAGTGTGGAAGCTGTTATAGCTGCAAAAGTCAGACCAACTCCATATTCAAGTTTATGTATTTGAATGTAATATCATTAAGATCCCTGTTGGTGTAATGGCCAGGTGTCCCAATACTTTTGTCCACGTAGTATGTGCGAATCAATACTTTGTTTTCACGTGAAATTGCTTATTGTTGAGAAACTTGCAGACTTCTGATTTCTTACAGTAGTGGTGATAGGAACCAGGGGTCACAGTGCATACAACATACGTGTATCAGTTTCATTTAGCGTCCAAAACGACACTACACGTCTCCCGAGTTTTTACGTGTAACGCTGCTAATGAATATAGTGGTAAATCTGAAGAGGTTTCCTTTTTTATTTTTTTAGTATACAGTATACATATACACACACATCGCTGTGTTATGAGTGGCTTCAAAAGATAATTTTTAGGCTAGAACTTTACATCATTACTATAACATAGAATGTCTCAGGGGTCAGGCTGCATATTTAAAGTGAAAGTGACTATTCTGTCATACGTGAACACACCACAGCACACAGCGTGAACAGCACGAAATTCTGCCTCTGTATTTAACCATTCACCAAGTGAAGCAGCGGGCAGCCAGGAACACAGCGCCCGGGGAACAGTGTGTGGGGACGGTACCTTACTCAGGGTACCTCAGAGGTGCCTAGCTGATCACAGGGAGAACGCCCTGACCACTAGTGTTGCGCGGGTCAGCTTTTTTTTAATACCCGCCCCAAGCCGACCCGTGAGAAATTCCAAACCGCCCCGCCCAACCCGCAAAAATACGCGTGGATAATGACCCGAAACCCGACCCGACCCGACCCGAGGAAAAAAAAACCTCGAACCCCGTTTACAACATCGATAATGAAACGCGTTTTGTAACTTTTTGACCGACCCGCCCGCACCTACGATATTTTAAAAATGTCTGCCCTAAAACCGCCCGCACCCGCGGGTCACGGGTCGACCCGCACATCACTACTGACCACTAGGCTACCAGCTGCCCATTTGTAGTAATTTCTTGTTGCAGCTTTCTGCAAGAGGCGTTAAACACTCCAGACAAAACAGCATAAGCTAAAATAAAATTCGTCCTAATATTCGCCCTGTTTAAAAAATATAGACTGCACATCAACATGATGCATTAGATACCCATTCCCCAGTCATAACAATGGGCAAGAGCCTGCAAAGTAAGGATAGGCACCATGGTAAAATGTATAGTTATTGGGCTAAATTACACCACATTTTCTGAGAATACATTACCTACTCATTTTACTCACTTTACTTGTGAGTATTAACCACACTAAAGCAACTGTATATGTCACTACAAGGATAACAGACGCTGACCTGTTATTTGATTTAATGCAGTGCCGTGTTTGAAATAAATGGATACAATAAGTGAATAAAAATGTTTTTGTCTGTTCCCACTCATCAACCTCAGAAATACTACAGCAACAGTTTTTGTGTATGGTGGCATTCCTAAAGCTGGAAAAAGCTCAAAAAACTACATAAGCCTTTTATTACAAGTGATATTAACCTACATAGATATTTGCAAAGACTTATTCCAACAAACATCCTCTTTACACTTTCTAGGGTGAAACTGATGGTATTGTCTTATCTGTAATAACAGACGAAACATTGTATTATCTGTGATCGTGTAATTGCTTCGGTGATATGACCTGCATCCATGCCAGTCTTTTGCATTGAACAGAGGGGGTCACATCACCATTCTATTATCCCTGTTTAGATTGAGTAAAATAATGTACTTTATTCTTTATAAGCTTACTTTTTGTTCATTACCCACAGGGAACATGTTTATTATGGGTTCCAAGACAGGGCCTCATACTGTTTGCAGTGTTTTACACTTTTGGCAACATTGCCTCGCTCTTAAGGTGAGTCCTATTAACGTTTTTAATGCACTGGGGTTAAATATTGTCCAAAGCATGGGGTGTGTCATTAGGGTTGGGTGCAACAATGGGTCATGTGTTTTTACACTGGACTCACTGCTTTGTTTTGCAATATCAAATTACAGAAATCATGAGAGATATATTATATGTTCTAGCACAATGTTCTTGATGGGCCCCTTGAAGCAAGTGAAGAGGATGTGTGACAAGACCAGAGCACTGGCAACAGCCATCATGATAGTGAGAGCACATGCACACACACACACACACACACATACACGCCTGCTATCAGTAGGAAAGCAAACACTCCAAAGTGTTTTTTTATCATTCTGTTTTGAAAATTGAATTTTGGATGATTAATTTGCAGACATGCCTTGTGTTGACGCTCTGTGCTGCGTTTTGGGTAAGCCTTACCACTTTTCTATGTAATATGCTTGCCGTTGTATGCCAAATATAGTGTGACATGCCATTAGAATGGTTAAATTAGGTTATATATCTATAAAAATATGGTTACATGTTCCCTTCTCAGAAAATCTAGAATGATTAGTTGCTAATTTGCTTGGTGATAATGCATATTTTAAAGTTTCCTACTTTGTCTTTTCTACCGTAAAGTAGTCTAAATTCTTAAAAAAAAAAAAACTATTATGTGGTAAAGGCCAGTTTTATTGTTTGGTTGTTAAATTTGATTAATCCCCAAAATAATCTGCAGCATGCTGAGTTATTAATATAATTGATTTTCATTCCTCCTTTAGTGGAAAATCAGAGGTCTTGCCCTGCTCTTCTGTGTTCTCCAGTTTCTGGCTTTTACCTGGTAAGTGACCACCACCTTAGGTAACACCTGTTGGATCCATAAAAATGTTCCTGCAGAGTCTGCAGCTCAGAGACCGACATCCTCTCTGCTGTCGACAGTTAGGGAGATGAAATGTTGATTTTTAAAAAAGCCAATTATTTCTGCAGCTTGCAGCCAGGTTCATTTATGTGGTGGTTGAAGCTTCAGGCCCGGCATCTAATTCTAGCTAATGCTGTGGCCTTTGATCTCTCCTGCAGCTCTGTCTACAATAGCAGGGTTACATTATGGGTTTGTTTTTAAGAACTTAATGAATCAATTAAGTAAACACTGTTCAGGGAAGGAATTAGCATTTTTGGTTTTTAGTTATACATAATACAGAGTATACATAAAGTCATTTCTATCTAAGCATTTCTATCTGTCTCAAACTCTCTCTCTCTCTCTCTCTCTCTCTCTGTCTCTCTCTCTCTCTCTCTTTTTCTCTCTCTCACTCTCTCTTTTCTCTCTCTATCACTCTCTCACTCTCTCTGTCTCTCACACTCTCTCTCACTCTCTTTCTCTCTCTCTCTCTATTTTCTCTCTCTCTCTCTCTTTTCTCTCTCTCTCTGTCTCTCTCTCTCACTCTCTCTCTTTTCTCTCTCTCTCTCTCTCTCTCTCACTCTCTTTCTCTCTCACTCTCTCTTTTCTCTCTCACTCACTCTCTCTCTCACTCTCTTTTTTTCTCTCTCTCTCACTCTCTTTCTCTCTCTCTCTGTCTCTCACTGTCTCACTCTCTTCTCTCTCTCACTCTCTCTTTTCTCTCTCACTCTCTTTCTCTCTCTCTCTTTTTCTATCTCTATCTCTCACTCTTTTTCTCTCTCACTCTATATATATATATATATATATATATATATCAGGGCTGGGAAAGTTAACGCGATATTATCACATTGATGCATTATTACTTAACGCTGACAATTATTTTATTGCACGTTAACGCAGGTTTTTAACAATCTATTTATTTTGAACGTTCGGTGCTTTCACTGAAGTAATGCGAGTGTTGAGCTATTTAATATGGACAAACGTTATGGGACGCCTGACCCCCGCGAAAACCAGCCGACAGGTACAACGCCGACACTTACTTTTGTCCATATAAGACGCCTGACCATTACACCAAATGTGACTTTAATAACGCTGCATTCAGATACAGAGACTTTCATATGGAGCTGGTCCCTCTTTGCAGCTGCCCCCATGCTCTGGACTCTGAGGGGAACTTGTTTTTCTATAATAAACTAGATAAAATGTGAATGCCCTGCAGTGGCAAATAGCTTTGGTTTTATACTTGATTTGATTACATTAATGTTTAAGTTGAGATTTACAGAAATAATTGAACTACAGTTATGTACCTGTGTTAAAGGGAACACTGCTGTTAAAAAGCACATTTGTTTAATGTGCAAACCATGTTATTGCTCTTTTGTTCATATGGCAGTACTCTAAAAATAAAGGTGCACAATATACTACTTTTAATTAATTATGTAATTTTGCATATAACTGTGCAAATAATCCTGATTAACGATTAATCACAATATATATATATTACAATTTTTATTAGTGCTAGCAAATAAATGCATAAAGAGATAAAGGAGAGCTTTACTCAGTATAACAATAGGAAGAATATCATCTTGTAATCGAGATATAGAAAGAGGGAGAGAGAGACACAGAGAGAGAGAGAGAGAGAGAGAGTAGGGCTTTAATATACAGCAGCTGCTCGTTGATCAGAGCCGCTGGGCAGATGACACTGCAGTCTGAACTCTCTCACCAGACGGGAGCCCTCAGGGCAGGGAGGGACAGCAATATCTGTGTGTATGGTGTGTGTGTGTGTGTGTATGTGTGTGTGTGTATATATCTGTGTGTATTCATGCTCATGGGAGTGACAGCATATGGACAGAATGACGATCTTATTGTCCTGAAAAATACATTTGAACAGAACAGTCACTTGCAAATATAGTTAAACAATAGAAAGTGCTCAGACTTAATTTATATGCTTCTTTTCAGCTTGTCTACAAATACTGCAGTTGACGTATTATTGCTCCGCCCACTAACGTACTGTTTCATGGCAACCACTGTAAAAATTTGGCCCTGGCAAAGCTCCATTCAGTCTAAATGCTGTGTTGTCTAGTGGGACTGTTTTAGCAAATAGAATCCAGGCAGGTTGGAAATAGCGATGAGTTTGCACCCAAGCTAAATGTTAGCTCAACTAAATGACTAAAAATCTCCACCCAGTCTGTCCTAACAGTGTGACATTTCACCCACATGCAGTTTTATCAAACTCATTTGAAATTATTAACGTACCAAGAATATCTTTATGGGCTTTACTTTCTCATAAGGTTTTTGCCAGCATTCTGAATGCCTAACCTTATTTTACAACAGTTATTATTTTTGGGCAGAGCATGGATAGGTCAATTGCTAACAAAATAAAAGTTGTTAGAACCGAAGTGTTATCCACAGAAAATGTGAAGTTAAAGGGGAAAGGGAAAACTTGAAAAGGGAAAGCTTGAAAATTGTTTAGTTTAAGAAATCTAACTGACTAGCATAATAGCTAGTATAGCTGTTGTAACAGATTTTTAAGGACTGCAGCCAGTAACTCCAGATATATTAGCTGACAGATTTACCAGTTATTTAATTGCTATTCTTAATTATGTCTCTAAAAAGTATAACTATAGCTATTTTAAATTAGCATATGTGTTACCCAATCATACTAGCCAACCATTTCAAAATGCTTTTTTTAAACACTCTGTTTAAGGTTAAAAGGTTCTGTGAGCATTGAAGTAATGGCATGACAGGCTGTGTCACACAGGTAAAGTGGGAAACAAATGGTTTTATTGTTATCACATATAGACTGGCAGTTGTAATTCATTCCTAATCTAGAGTTAGAGTTGAATTCAAATTAAGTCACAGGACAGTCATTGTGACACTTCGGTCAGCACCACATATCTGCCAACATTATTGAATATTAGCATTATTGAGTTAAGGTTGGGATCAGGACTGGAGTCAGGGCTGGGTTTGAGCTGAAGTGAAGGATAGGGTTAAAGTAAAATTTTGAAGTACAGAAATGTATTTCGTAGATTCAACTGAACGTACATTAGAGACAAGGTGAGCATTTACAAGGCATCAAGTATAACCACAGAGGAACGTGTAACAAATGTTATCTAGAAAAGGTCAGAAAGTTCATGCCCTGTTTATTGCCCTTTATCACCCAGACGTTGGGATGTTCCCCCGGAGGAATCTGGGCCCACTGACCACTTGCGGGTCATTGGCAGAGGATGGAAGGGTAAGGCCAGTGCAGTGGAGCAGGCAACTGGAGGAGACACCGGGTGTATCAGCTTCACTCTCCATAAAACCAGATTAATTCACTCAGATTGTCCTCCATTAATCCTATTAGGACCAACCAAATCTACAGGCGAGAGCATCCAGGCTTACTCGAAATTGTACAGCTGCTAACATTCTCTCTCTCTCTCTCTCTCTCTCTCTCTCTCTCTCTTCTTCTCTCTCCCTCTTTTTCTCCCTCCTTTGTTCTCATCCTCTCTCTGTTGTTCTCAACTTTCTCTTGTCTCCTTCTTGTGTAGAAAAAAAATCTAATTTGAAAAATTGTCCCCTTACCATAAATAAGTTTAAAAAAACATGTTTATAGGGTATGATGAACTGTTACACTATATGGACAAAGAGATATGGGACACATCTCTTAATAATTTAGTTCCAGTGAAGGGTCATCTTAATGCTTTTGGACAACACTATTCTGTTCCAACCCTAACCCTAACCCCAGTGCAACAAAGCAAGCTCCATAAAGACATGGTGGGATGAGTTCAATGTGGAAGAACTTGACTGCTCTACAGAATGATTGGGCAAAAATTCCCACAGAACCTCCAAAATCTTGTGGAAAGCCTTCCAGGAAAAGTTGAAGCTGTTACAGACCAGCTCCATATTAAATGTATTTGAATGTCATGTCATTAAAGTTCCTGTTGGTGTAATGGTCACACGTACCAATACTTTTGTCCATATATTGTCACTACTAAAAAATGCAGTGGCAGCAATCGTGAATCCTGAATTATAATAGCATAATAATATGTTTAGTGATTAAGGCATACCTTTTTCCATGACGCTAATCAGTATGCATGTGTTTGTATAACTTTTCATCCACATTAGCCTCGTAGCTCCAGTGCACATTGAAGAAGCAAACTTCAGACCCTAAACGTGCCATGGCTGACAATTTAGAAAAAATTGTATTTTTTAAAACTATTGCTTTAACAACTCACATTCATGTATTTGGGTGGTCTGTTCCTGTAGTTCCATGCTCAGCCTTGTACGTGTTATTGGAATGTTTTGGCCTAATCCATGTCCAGCAGGCAGAGTGCTAGCGTGAGGAGTGAGGCGTGAGGATGATTGGCTCAGGCTGTTGAGGTGAGAGTGAGTAGGTTTACCCTGGTTGGCTGATAGAGAGCTCTCTAAGGTTATAAACCTGCCTTGACCGCCTCGCTCAGGTATTCCAGGCTGACTAACACTTAAAGCCCTATTAAAGAGAGCTAGGCTGGTCTTGCTCATGCTAAAGCTCTTCTCCTGAGCCGGGCCTGAGAGGATGCCTCAGGGAGCAGGTGTTAGGGCCTGTGAGTTGAGCAGCATGCTGCTGTAGTCAGACCGAGGAGACGGTAACTCCTTCAACACCAGGCTTATTGATGGGGCTCAGTATTGTCAGCAACTTGATATAATATGTATGAAGGTGTAAGTGTTATGGTAAAAATCAGCAGTCTTACAACAGACATTTGTGCTCAGTGCTTACCTTAAAATTAGTTTTTGAAACTACTGTAATAATGAATAAATAAATAAGCTTGGGGAGTATGTCTTCACAACCAAATCAGAACCATTTATAATCAGGTTTTTTTGCATGGATATGGGAAAGGCTGCTTATCAAAATGCTGTCTGTGTGAGTCTGTGTGTGTGTGCTTGTGTGTGTGTGTGTGAGATTTCTCTCTCCCTGGCACTATATTGGGGTCACAATACTTTTGGCCACGCTAGATAAATTTAATTCACAGTGCCTGACGAAATTTAGTTATAATTTTCGTTGACGAAAGCAACACTGGTGTGAGTCAGGTTCTACCACATCAAACTCATCCAACCACGTCTTTATGGAGCTTGCATTGTGCACTGGGGTACAGTCATGCTGCAGTAGAAAAGGGTCTTCCCCAAACTGTGTCCACAAAGTTGGAAGCATGGCGTTGTTCAAAATGCCATGGGATGCTAAAGCATTAAAACTGGCCTTCACTGCAAGTAAGGGCCCCAAACCCTGAAAAACAGGTGTGTCCCAATATTTTTGTCCATATAGTGTACCTTAACAACAGTTAGTAAGAGATACACACTTCATTCACAACAGCAGCTGATAAACTAATGAATGAAATGTTTCTCCTGAAGGTGCGATATTCCGAAGGAACCAGAATACAACACTTTCCTCTCCAGCCTGACGTTTTATCTAATAAGCACAACCTTAACTATTAGAGCAGACATGTTTACAAGTATATGTAAACATCACACTCTTAGACTCTGTTTACACTGTATTCTTTCATGTAACTAGTATTTGGATTGTATCCTGATCAGATTTTTGCCACATGCATTTATACTTTGTAGTCAAATGCGTCTCCACTCAGCCATTCATCCATTATCTGAACCACTTATCCTTAACCAGGGTACAGGGGGTGCTGGAGTATATGCTGGAGTGTGAAAGGTGGAGAAACGCCCTGAATGGGTGCATCTCTGGTTAAAGAGACTGTGTAGCAAGTAATATGCAAATCATCTCATATACAACAACCAATCGTCTGTGCTGCTTCCCATGTTCCTGTGCCATTCAAAAGTAAGGCACAAGAAGACAACTGTTAAAAAGAATGATTATCCATTTGTATCATCACCATCATGTACCACATGCATTAAACACAGCATATTGTAATAAGACAATATAATGGAAAACAATGAGGTAAAGTTTAATCAAGCTGTGCTTTATCTGAGATAACTTGAACACACTCTGACCATATCTTATCTATGATATATTGAGCCACTGATATTTTGAACACATCTTATCTATGATATATTGAGCCACTGATATTTTGAACACAGCTCTGATTATTCACTTATTAATCAAAATACTTGTTCAGTAACCACAATGCGCCGAGTTTGTAGGTTATGAAGTCATGAAAATGAAGTGTGAAGTTTGGGGAGTTAATTGTGCCCATCCCAGCAGACATGGAAAATACGAAACTCATTTGATGTTAGTGTTTATATCATGAAAAGATTGTTTTGTTTTTTTTTTTTTTTTTTGGAATTTATTAACTCACAAAAACTGCATGTGTACTTTATTCTGCCTCAGCACCTCCAGTCCTTTGTAATTACAGTCTGTGATAGAAAGCATTAGGTCATTTTATCTCGCTGGTGTCTAACATGGGGCCCCTGCAGGCCCTAAGAAAGTCCTATGCTCTCTCTCTCTTTCTCTCTCTCTCCCCCTCTCTCTCTCTCTCTCTCTCTCTCTCCCTCTCTCTCTCTCTCTCTCTCGCCATAGTGTCGGCCATTCGTCTTCATCAGGCACAAGAAGTGACATGGCAGCACCCTGAATAATTGACGATCCGCTCTAATGATTGGCCGCTCAGTTAACAAAGCCGAGAGTGCGCTGGGTCAATGCGAGTGCCGGTGTCGGTTGTCATGCTCTGAGGTGATGTCACTGCCTCAGACACACTCCTCTATAACCCTCCACCCGGAGAGGGCAGGCGTGAAGAGTTACACAGTCAGAATCATGCACACTGACGCTGCAGCGCACACTGAAATCTAACATGTCTGTGACCGCGAGATGTCTGACACGCCTGTCGCCAATTCAGTCAATGTAGCATACATTGACTTAAATGTAGATTAATGCAATGGAAGCCATTTTGGAGCTCTTCATTTTAAATGTTCACACATTGTAAAGGGCCGCTGCCATTTCCATGTAATATAGTCCATCCATCCATCATCTGAGCCGCTTATCCTTAACCAGGGTCACGGGGTGCTGGTCCCAGCAGTCATAAAGTGGAAGGCAGAGAAGCACCCTGAACAGGTTACTGGTCCATCACGGGGCAGACACAGACAAACACACTCAATGCACACATGTAGGCAATTTCACATCTTCAATTCCATATAACAGCAGTAAAATAAAAAACAAGTCAATAAGCCTGAAGCTTTGAGCATGCAAATAATGTCTCAAAATAAGTGTGTGTAAAATATGCATTTGTAATCCAGAACATTTTGCCCTTCAAAAATTTTTCGTGAGGTGCTGTATAATCACTATAAAATGTCAACCAAAAAGATGGGATTTTTCATCCTGTCACTCTGCTCTTTCCCATAGGGAAGCTAGGCCAGCAACACATGCTGCTCTTGACCTTTCAGTCCAGACTTTTTATGGGGCAAGTTGCACTTTAAGGCTCCTCAGTAATTTAATCTCTGATAAGTGAGAGCCATTAGTAGATTGAATACAGGCCATCATGTCTGCCGTCATGTGCCTCTGCACTAAAACTGATAATGCGCTCATGTGAGGCCAGCTGCGAAAGTCAAATTCGACGCATTTGATTCGATTTGCTTTTCCCACGCCTGGCCCTGGCGCAGGCGCTGCCGCTGACGCCACAGCTGCTCTGTTTGCTCGAACATGCCGCTGCATATGCAAATTAGCACCCTCGCCTCAATTTGGACATGTGACGGCGTTCATCCTTCACGGGACGGGTGGGTGGATGCTGTCGCCATAGCTACGCCTGTTAGGATAAGCAAACCTCTCTCAATGTTATTTTCTTTGGTCTTCTATTTTTTTTTCTTTCTTTTTCTTCCAAACTAATTCAATCTGTAGATCACAAGTAAATTGCACTCTTGCTTTCCTCAGATGGCAGATTTGAGGACAAAGAGCCCTAATAGCATGTGAGCAAAGAGCCTTTTCAATGCGATCATGTGCTCGAGCCGCTAGTCCATCTGGCTACATCAGCAGACATTATTACCCATTTTCCCCATTTATAAGAGCCAGCCAGTGCCTGAAGAAAACTTAACATCCTACCTGGAGTGTAAAATTCAGTTTAGCCTATACTAATTCCTTAATTCGTGAACTTATTATAATCCTATATAAAAATATATTGTTAGTTTACAGTTATATGCAAAACTATTCACACCTCAAATGACTTTTTTGTTGTTTTTAGTGGAAGAAATACACATTCTCTACAGAGAACACATTCTGCTGTATTTAAATGGCCAAGTACTGTTTATTTGTTGAACATTATACATGATAAATAACAAAATATAAAATGTGGCCTGTGTAAACATTAGCAAAAATGAGCTAATCTCAGCAAAATTTGTATAGAAAAAGTAACTTAAATGAAAAAAGAGAAACGTGGAAAAAGCCATATATAAATGAATTCCCTGTAGAGGATGTTTTAACTTATTGTCACTCTAAAAATCAAGGCACTGGGTGTACTTTTGCATATGACTGTATATTGACAACATGTTTAGTCGCCTCATGAATTCAGTTACGTTTTCAGATTAAAAAGGATATGTTTCCTCATTCTGTAAATGGATGTAGTTAAGCTACATTTGGTGTCTCTTTCTTTATTTGCATGTGCAGTGTACCATGTACCCATGGCCTGTGTGCGAATGCATGGCGAGAAATGTGGGACAATGAGTCCTGGCTAATTTCAGATGTGGCCCTTCTAATCAGTGCAGCATGACTAGAGAGAAAAAAAAAATTGCCAATTCCTTTTTATCTTGGCCTCTCGCTTGTCAGAAAGATATTCGAAGGCTCACTGAGTCATTTTCTTCACCCTCTGTTTAGTCTGCTGTTAACCCTTTCCCTCCTTTCCCTCCTACTTCTCTGCTGGAAGCATTTAGAAGAAAAAAATTACCAAATTTACAACCCCAACCACCCTGATCTCCTGGAAGTCCTTTCAGTTCTCCTCAGTACTTTTCTCTCTCCAGTACTCTACTTCTGGACCCTCTCCTGCCCTCCTCAACACTGTTCTTTTTAGTATTACAAAGATTTCCTAACAGTTCTTGGCTTAGATAGGCCTATCATTTCCATACATGTCTTATATGATATGGAGGGATTTCAAACTTCACAATCACCTATCATTTGCAAAAAAATCACTCATTGAAAGGTCCCTTGATGGCCTAAAGCATAGCTTACCAAAGAGCTCTGTTATGGCTATTTTATTTATAAGAGTGTGTGACCTTTTGCCAGTTTTAAGAATTGACTTTACAATGCAAACATAATGTAATTGTTTATTTTAAAAGAAAAGAGCATTAGGCATTGTTGACACAAGTTCCAGAACATATCGTTCACTACGCAGTCCATGCAGCCTGGACACTGGGCAGCAAAAACAGGTTGTGGTTGTGAAAAAGAAAGAGAAATTATTGGGGAATTGTCAAGTTAAAATGAATTGTGAGTGTTTTTTGTTGCATAAAACCACATAAATGTTATACGTGGACTTAAGGCAAGAAAAATGTAGAACATGGGCCCTTTAGGAATTTAGCCACTTTGAGAACAGACTTTTATTGCGTAAAAGTTGGACATCTCTAAGACAAGAGTCCTCACCTTAACCTTCCTCGCATTCTTCCTGTAAAAGATCTGCAGAGGCTGTTGCTATAATCATCATACAGTCTCACTGCTTCACTCCAGTGACTTTTTTAATTACTTTGGTCATGACATTTTAGTGTTTCTTTTTCTGCAGCTCCCAAAACTGTAGGTGAGAGTGGATGAATTTATTGTGGTTGCGGGTCAGGACTTGAGCTCCGTCCACAAGCGTGAAACCCCCACAGTACTACATGAAAAATGTACTAGAGGCAGCCAGGCCCAGTGTCCATTTACTTCAGTGACATCCTCTCATTTTCAAGACCTTCATTTCCCCTGGATCGTTCATTGGTATGCCTTTTGATTCTGCAGCCAATATTTTGTGCACGTCGTGTGGTCGTTCTCTCTTTTATTGCTGGTCCACTCATAAATCCATTTCAGTTTTGGCCATGTTACTTGTGGTGTCCAGTTCAGAAAAAGAAAGTGTTTCATTTTCTACAGTATGTGAGTGGTTGAGATGGGAATTTGCATGCCATGCAACTGGACACGCTTTCTTTGATGAGTTTGAGTGCATGTGTGTGCGTATGTGTATGTGTATGTGTGTGTGTGTGTGTGTGTGGCAAACATGACACTGTCCCTTGTTCTCCTGAATTTCCTGGAATCCATGTTTATCCACCTGGTCCCCAAAGGCTTGTCTCCTGAACAGCACACTCATTACACTCGGGGCGTTTGACCTCACCCTGCACTGAACGAGGTGGCTTTTGCTTGCACACAGGCAGTTTCCCCCTCCAGCCAGGGTTTGGCTCAGCTGGGACACTGTCAATAGCTTCTGGCTCAGGTTACTGTGGGGAATCAGCGTAACTAGCCTGCCACTCCGGGCGACAGTCTGGAACTTGATTGGAGATGACAGTGTTGCTAAGTGATGAACAGTGGCACTATACTTTTTCCTTCCACACCTCTAAAGCTGCACTTAAAAAATTCATTGGGCCCTTTTGCTGATGCCATTGGTAAGAATAAGATACATAAAAGAGCACTTCCAAAAACGTTATAAGTGATCTGAAGGCAGTCTTCAAGACAAAGGAAGGAAGCACCAAATTATTCATTACGACCTGTAACCCTAAGCCAGATATAAGTCGTACCTTTTAGGAACTGCACAAACATGAGTTGGAACTGAAATAATGGCAATGTCACCAAATCATTTGTAATGTAGCCTCTACACCAGGGTGCGTTTTGTCTCAGGAGGCCAAAGTGCAACATAGGTGGTTTCGATCTGCGTGTCAGATCTTGTCCTGCTGGATTACTGACCCAACACAATGCACTTCTGTTTATTCCTTATAAACAACAGCATGTTACCAGCAAGCAAACTGTCAGCATAAACTGGACCAACATCTATCTATCTTTCAAAATGTTATGTTATCTTATTTTTTTTACTTACTTTCCACTTTTTCTATTTCTTGTAACTTTTCTACCTACTTATGTTTATACAAAGTTGGGGGGGATATGAGACTAAGAATTTCATTACAGGTAATGATGCTGCAATGTTAACTGTATATGACAATAAAACTTGAAACAAAATGGCCCTTACCTTAAGAGAAAAGGTGGTCTTAAGTCTGTGGGGAGTTTAAGGTGCATC
>JBBPCY010080950.1:0-25950 GCA_037974405.1 Brachyalestes nurse
GCACAAGAAGGACTTTCCTGTTGGTAACCAGCACACTCTCTAAGTGGCAGTGAAGAGAGTTCTGTGCCATCCAAGAACCGCACAGCTGGATCCTTTCTTAACCTCCTGCTGCTTGGTACTTGACTAGTTCTTCTCCTGTGTGTCTCTTCCCCTGTGTGTCTACAGGTGTGAGTGTGGGAGAGTCTTGGCATTCTGAGAGCTGCACGGAGAGTGGAGTAGTTGTACTGGCCGCTGTACGACAGAGGACTTGCTAAAGCTTCAAGAGAGAGTCGACTCTGCATCAGACTCTGTGTCTCTCTGTGTCTCAGGGTGCCTTGGAAGTCATCACATGAGCAAATTGCACTGGGACCAATAAAGTTTTCTGATTCTGATTCTAATTGAGTGAAATATGCTGGTAAATGTGGTACATATGGATGATCTGAGTGAAATCTGCTGGTAAGTTTTGTAAACATGCCAGATTTTTATTTAAAGTTCATTTAAACTAATTTATTTATTTTTTAATTGCTCTTGGGTCACTCTTTCTTCGTCTTACTGTGTAGTGGCAGTCATCACATAAGCAGTTTCCTCCAGGATCAATGAAGTTTTCTCATTCTGATACTAACAGAGAAAAATATGCAATTGAGTGTAGTAAATTTGCCATATCTGAGTGAAATATGCTGGTAAATGTAGTAAATATGCCACATTTTTATTTAGATTTCATTTAGATTCATTTTATTTTACATTGTTCTTGTGTCTCTGTGTCTTGTGCCTCTCTGTGTCTTTGTGTGTTGTGGCAGTCATCACTAGACGGGGAAGAAATTTGAGGCACAAGAAGGACTTTCCTGTTGGTAACCAGCACACTCTCTAAGTGGCAGTGAAGAGAGTTCTGTGCAATCCAAGAAAAGCAAGCTGGATCCTTTCTTAACCCCCTGCTGCTTGGTACTTGACTTGTTCCTCTCCTGTGTGTCTACAGGTGTGAGTGTGGGAGAGTCTTGTCATTCTGAGAGCTGAACGGAGTGTGGAGTTGTTGTACTGGCCGCTGTACGACAGAGGACTTGCTAAAGCTTCAAGAGAGAGTCGACTCTGCAGCAGAGTCCCCCTTTCAGTGTATAGTTTAAGTTTTGTTCAGAGCGAAGGTCCTCCGGTACTTTGTTTGGTATATGTATCCTTAACGTCCCCACCAGAGTGAAGGTCCTCTGGTGTCAGCTCTGTATCTTAATTAATTTGATATTTTTCTTGCGTCTTCTTTCTTCTGTCTCAATTTCCCCCGGGATCAATACATTTTCTAATTTTGATTCCAACCAAGTGAAATATGCAGTTAAGTGTTATAAATAGATTTAAACATAGAATAAAGTAAGTGAATAAGTACAAATAAAGTAACTCTGAGTCTGAGCAAAAGAATAAATCAACAAAAAACTAAAGAACAACACAGTCTCAGCGTAGCGGACAGGGAGGCGTCAGGAAGTGGCCGTGTCTTTACGTGTGGTAAATATGCCAGTATCTGAGTGAAATATGTAGATAATTGTGGTAAAAATGCAATAACAGTGAAATATGCAGGTAAGTGTGGTAAATATGTCTAACTGAGTAAAATATGAAGGTATGTGTGGTAAATATTCCATTATCTGATTGAAATAGCAGTAAAGTCTGGTAAATATGCCAAAATCTGAGTGTAATATGCAATTAAGTGTGGTAAATATGCCAGCATCTGAGTGAAATATGCAATAACAGTGAAACATGCAGGTATGTGTGGTAAATATGTCAGTAACTGAGTGAAATATGAAGGTATGTGTTGTAAATATTCCATTATCTGATTGAAATAGCAGTGAAGTGTGGTAAATATGCCACTATCAGAGTGTAATGTGCAGGTAGGTTTATTGAACATGCAGTATCTGAGGGAAATATGCAGGTAAGTGTGGTAAATGTGCAATAACAGACTGAATTGTGCAGGTAGGTGTAGTATATATGCCAGTATCAGAGCTAAATATGCAGGTAACTATATTTTATGTTCCCAAACTTCCCAGTTTATTCCTGTTAATTCCCATAAATTCCCATGGAACGTTTCCAACTGTAATCAGAACACCCAGTAACTCACCTATAGCTGTGATTGGACACACTGTCAGAAACACTGATTGGTTAGAGGCACATTTGCATATTGCATCATCTCTCTCTCACACACACACATACATTCATTCTTTTGATCATACACACACTCATTCTTTTTCTCACACACATTCATTCATTCATTCTTTTGATCATACATGCACGCTTACAGTCACATACACACTCATTCACTCTCGCACATCATATCAATCGTACACATACAGTCACACCCACATTCTCACACAAACTCTCGCACATATTCATTCTTTCAATCATATACACACACTCACTCTTTCTCCCACACATAGCCTACATTCTTTCGATTGTACACACACACACACACACTCTCATTCTCTCTCTCTCACATTCTCAAACACACACACGCATTCTCTAGAATCAAATTCTTTGTTTGCACTCGCTCACATACCTGGCCAATAAACACGATCCTGATTCTGATTAAGGTAATGAGGGGAGGGAGGCATGTTCTGGTTCAGGAGAAACTATGAACGGTATAATCGGATTCATGTCATACTATTCCAACTACAGAACCATGTAGGTACTACAACCTTCATGAACTAGTACTTGTGATACTCGGCATCATCCCATGGCACAGGCTTATGACTAAAATAATAATGTGAATGACTAAAATAATAACACAATATCAAACAGTTTGTGAGATAGGACATAAATAATACAAAAACTTTTTTCGGCTTCATTCACATCTAGAAATGTCTAACTAGGGCTGCCAGGTGTTCAGATTTGGAATCTTGTTTAGAGCTCTACAGCCCAGTGCCCGGTTGATTCTGCTAAGCAGACCTTAGAAGGAATGCTTTGTTGAAATAGCTAAATAGTTCTATTCCAGGCAAGCCCTGGCTAGTGTTCTGTTTCTTAAAAGACTTATTGTGATGTGTCCTGTGATTTGCACGCCCTCCCAACAGTCAAGTCAATATATTTTTATAGGTGTCGCGAAGCAGCTCTACAGAATCAGGGCCTGAGCCCCCAGGGAGCAAGCCGAGACTGATAGAGGTGAGAAAAGACGCCCTAAAGTTGCAGGAAGAAACCTTTGGAAATACCAAGATTTGAACGGTGAACCCATTTGCCATGGTCGAGACCATGGTAGTGAATAATAAAAGAACATCACTATGGAGACAACACATAATAAGAGGCCTAGTGTACAGACTTAACCACTGAGGACCTGTAGAGTTTGACAGCAAAAGTGGGATCAGTTAGAGTTTGTAACTGTTTGCAGGAGCTTCTGTTGGAGTCTGTGTGAGTAGTAATTGGTTAAAAGTTGAAAGTTATGCCACTGATGGAACATGCTGAAATGAAACTTATGCCACTGATGAAACATAATATTACAAAAGGTTTTTGGAACATTTGGCCTCCGTTTTTTAAGAAGTTTTTTAAGAAAACTTACTACTGAGACACACTAATGCATTTACACTCCCAGAGAAAAATAATCCTTAATTTTCACTTGGGTGGTCCCCCCAAGTGTGTGTCTAAGTTCTTTTAGTTATGGAGCATACCTGTGTGCAATAAATGCTACTTTTGTGATGCACACATGAACACTGAGCGAGGCCCAGTCCAAAAACATATCAGAGGCAACAGTTTCATGTTTCTGTAAATGTATAACAAATATCAATTGTGCTTTGAAACAGAGTCTGGTGCAGAACGAGGCTGTTCTCTCTTAAATGAAGATGCCAAAGAGTAAGTAGGTGTGAATGGTAAAAGAGGGAAAAGCCATATATACTAGGTCAAAAGCTTTGCATTCTGTTTGGTAAACTTAATAAGAAGTTCGTCATGTTCACAAGACTCTTTTTTAAGCATGGTTCTTTAGGGAGGCCAAACAGACGGACTGCACCCCCTACTGGAAAGAGCTGAACTTTATTATTATTCTGTCAATGCTGCGTTGTGCCACTGCCAGCATGCTCTCTTGATGTTTAGTGTTTCTGCACCGTAGGTCATATGATATTGACGTATTCCCAAGACCACATCCAGGATTATACAGAAGAAGAAGAAGGAGTAGAGAAGGACCAGAAGCTGTCTGCATACTGCTTTATCTTTTTGACCCTCAAGCCACCATAAACAGAGCACACACAGCCTTTCCTTCCAAAGCAATATTTGGGCATCTCTGCTACTAAAACATCTATTTATAAACCTTTAATTTTAAAATTGCAGGTAAATGAGGCAACACTGCAAAAATAGTAACGTAAACCAAACCTCCCAGAGATGAAATTTAAAACATTTTATTCTTCTAGTTTTAATTCTAACAAAGCAGAGGAGCCCAATTCTGATTCCAGTTTAGTGAGTGTGTTTGTGCCAAAGCAAGTTCAGTTCTTTCCAGTAGGGGGTGTAGTACGTCTTTTTGGCCTCCCTAAACAACCATACTAAAAGACTTGTGAACATGAAGAACATCAAAAGTTTACCAAACAGAATGCAAAGCTTTTGACCCAGTATATGGGACTCTCCCAGCTCTTTTACTATTCACACTTACTTGTTTACACATGAGTCTCCAACAAAAACAACAAAAAAGTGTTTCTGCATTGTATAAAGAACCCCTTTCAGGACTGTTAAACTGAAGAGTGTGAGGAAGGGGTTAAGATGAGAGTGGAGAACATTCCTCGGTGGAATTTCCTGTACTGATACTAGTGCAAAAACAGCTTTTCCTTTTTCTTTGCTGAACTTTTCCACACAGTGAAATCAGATTTTATGGATGACTCTTTATAATCATTTCTTGTTCAAGTAACAGAAATATGGACCATTTGTGCAGAATCATGCTAAGAAATCATCTCTACCCGATGATAGGACAAGTATCTCTGAGCATATTCTAACAGTTATGGAATCTATGCCCCTCCATGGTAGAGCTGGGGGTGCACTATTGCCCATTGCGCAAGGGGGCTCGTAGCAGCCAGGCCTTTTCTGGGCCTTTTATATCGATAATGATAAAAGAGTACACCCAGCACAGCACACCAGAGGAGAACATATATATATACATATTAGGGTTGTAACGATATACAATACAAAACTGAAATCGCGATACCCAGATCCACGAACCCGTGCTGCGGTGTGAGAAGGCCGAATCGCGACACACCCCTTCCAACTCCCAGAGTTATTCTTCCCGTCTTTCGCCGCTAGTAGCCCGTGGGCGGTACACCTCATAATAAAACCTTTTTTACACCGTGCTTGGTGTATTTTCATGTCAATTTCAGGCAATAACCAATAGTAGAGGTTGTTACGATTCAAACGATTCCTCCCCCCTTGGCCTTATAAATGAACCGAGACTGCTCTCAGGTCAGCCGAGTGCTCGCAGCGCCTCATGTGCGTTTGAATCTGTGGGTCGATTTTTTAGGCAGTCTCAAACAAAGGAAAAAACACACAGAAGACCAAATTCAGGATATTTCAGGATATTTGAGGACATTTGATGGTGATAATTGTCCAGCAAATAAGAATTTCAAGGGGACTGTCCGAAGAGACACACTGGGGAGGTCTGAGCTGAATTTCTTCAAATTTAGGTAAAAGGAAATTATGACACTTTGTCTATAAGCTGGCTGGTTGTGATAAAACTGCTGGGGAGTTTGTTTGTAAGAGTTTTGTTGTGTTTTGAGTGGGTTTTTGTGCGATTCTGGCCAGCTGGGCGGAACGTGTTTTTAGTTTTGGACAATGGTGAACCGGTAGCTGAAGAATCGGTTCTATGGCAGCCTGTGGCGATTCCTTGGGGTCTTCTGTTTCTCATGTCTATATTTCTATTATTGTATTATTTGTATAGTGTGTTTTTTATATGATACTGTTGTATAGCTTTTATTCTATTGTTCTTGTTGTTCTTATCCTGTACTGTCCACTTTCTGCCGTAGCAATGCAAATGTCTCACTTGTGGGACTAATAAAGGTTTATCTTATCTTATCTTAGAAAAACAGAATGTGATTATTTCCATCACGTAAACCCACATTTAATTGAAAATAGTACAAAGACAACATACAGAATGTTGAAACTGAGAAATTGTACTGTATTGTTTTTTGGAAAATATATGTTTATTTTAAATTTAATGCCAGTAACACCTTTTAAAATTCTTGAGTCAGGGCATGTTTACCACTGTGCTGCATCACCTCTTCTTTTAACAACATTCTGTAAACTTTTGGGAAGCTCCCCATTTTTACTTCTGAGAACCTCTCTGGGATGCTCTTTTTATATACAGAATCAACCATTTGCCAATTCACCTAATTAGCTCTGAGACATTCCAACAGGTGGTTTTCAGCATTTTATAGCCGTCTCAAATGTTTAAAAAATGTAGTCATATTTTATACAGCATTTTTGGAAACAGGGTGGCAGATGGAAAACCATCACATAAGCATACATTGCCATCATAAGCAACCTTACCAAATTTTCCCCAGAGTCGGATTACTTAAAAGCTCTTGGGAGAGTGGTTGGCTGATGAATGCACTTGATCTTATTTAATCTGTGCCTGTGAACGTGAAAATGTCCCACATGGGCTTGTGGAGGACCTGAAGAGTGAAAGCCTGTGAGCTCTGCGTGCTTTCGGACCACAGATGGCATTGGGCTTTTCCACTCTGCTATTGGGCTTCCCAAACACTTTCCAAACCAACAATGCAAATTTAGCCCCGCTGCATTTCTTTTCCACTCGTTAAGGAGCTGATCCCATGTCGTCAGATTTCACCCTAAAACAATAGAGAGAAGTGCCAAGTCAGCACTCCCTCAGGGGTGAGCACCTCGAGTCATTTATCGCGTCATTTTATGAGCTGTTGGTGGAGATTTCTCAGAACAGGCTTGGAGGCTGTTCTCTTTGTCTCGCACGTGCTCTGGAGATTACTCACCCTCTCGTGCTCTTCAGCTTCTGTTGCTGCAATATAGCCACATTCTGTAAAAGGAATTCTCCCGTGACTTTCAACCTAATCTCCTTCGACTGCTTCTGTAGCATGCTACTGACAAAACCTTGTGTCATCAAATAACTTTACATCTGAACAAAGTGTAAGTTCATGTAACAGGATGTTTTTCAAAGTCATTTTGGATTATTTCTATTGGTCTGTTTCATCATAAAATCAGTTAATTCTCACTCACTTTCTGTAACCCTCACTAGGGTCGCGAGTACCCAGAGACAACCCACCACAGGGCACATACACACACACTTCACTCACACATTCACACCCACGGTCAGTTTAGAATCCCCAATTCACCTGACGCGCATGTCTTTGGACTGTGGGAAAAATGAATGGACTTTCCCTAACCTTAAATCTGGTCTGAACTCTAACCCTAACCTTAACCTCAACTTTAAAACCTACTGTCACCGTAGTCCAAATTCTAACCCTAATCCTAACACTGCTGATGATCAACTGACCTTCACCAGAATGTTTGTTCAAATTTTGAACATTTGGTGACAATCTACAGAAGTTTTATTACTATACAAACAATGTGAGAAAACAGTTCTTTTATGCAGTATATGGTAGGACATCAAAATCATTAAGTGTAAAAATTGAGCTATGCTACCACTTCAAGAGTCTCAAAAAATATAATGGGATTTTCTTGGAAAATCTGTAGGACAAAACAGACATGAGGAAAAAACTGATTAACATCTGGACTGAATTACTCATGAGTTAAGCCTATTCAGACCTTTTAGATTATTTAGTCAGATTCCAAGCAAGAACAACCAGACTGCTATGGTCCATTCTGGTATATTCTGGTCAACTGAAGTAAATATAAACATAATTTTCTTACATCTGTCTCCCTAGGGGTCTGAGATGCAACAGTAGTATGAAAAAGAAGGATAGACATCCATCCAGTGACGTTCTCTTTGTCTAAAGCACAGCATGAGACCATGGCAAGAAAGGGAGAAACTAGAAATGCCATTAAGCAAGACTGAGACATTCACAATTTTCCAGAAATACTATCATTCATTCCCACTTAAATAAGCAGAGATGGATGTTTCAGTGGTTTGTTGACTTGATATATCAATCTTTTATTTCCCTAGTTGACACATGGGCTTTCTCCCAACTCTGAATGCTATTCCAACTGTTTGCTATTCAGCTTATTACTTTTCAAGGCAGAAAATGCAACAGGGAGACTATTTGTTTGATTGCAATGTAGTTAATGACTTAATAGTCTTTGAATAATTGCCACTATTCATGCTCAGCCTTGTGAAAAGCAGAGGTGCGTAAAAATGTATGTTAAATAAGTATGTGAAAGGTATAAAAACAGTTATACATTCTCATGCAGTTTGCATTAAAGAAAAATGTGTACTTTCTCTTATTTTAATCATGCGTGGTGTAATGAATTCTGAGGCACAATAGCAAGGACCACACACATGCATGCACCCACACACAGTGTCCCCACACACATGCAATCACATTTAGTCCATAAAGATATCTTTGGCTTTTGTTTCAGTCCTTTCTTGTTCACATTATATAGGGGATATTCCCTGGAAGACCTAGGACAAATACGGATATACTTATCTACATCTGGCCTGTGTTAGGTACAAAAAAACGTAGATTTTGTCTTCCATTAAGAATTCTCAACAAACAATCTTCCGTTTAGGTTTAAAAGTGAACAGGCAAGAAGCAGATATCATTAATTGGATCTAAAATGCTATAAATGTGACTTGGAAATATGATAAGATTTACCATCTATTTTGGATGGGTGATATATAAGGATTAGTTCTAACTTTGAAAACAGGACATAAGAAAAGGATTTTGGATTAAAGCAGTACATTAAATTATGTTATTAATTTGTAAAAGCAATTCTGTGTTTATGAAAAGCAGTCTTTTTTTTTTTTTAGAAAAAAAGGACACAGACACGTGTTGGACTTTGGAAATGATCTGGATCAATGGAGACCTGACCATGATTTGTTCACCAATGTGTTTGGCCATAGTTACTGTTGTGCCAAAAATGCAAAATTATCATTCAGATGAGAAATTACTGTAATTGAAACTAGGCAGGTTGAGCTAAAGTTCGAAAAACAGACCTTTCATTTGCATACAAAATAAACATCCTTTGGGATGATTTTTACACACTGAATTTAGGAATTTTAACAGTTTCAGTGTGCTGGAGTGGAGTACGGATACTTCAATTGATTAAGACCAGACTGAGGAAGAAGAAGAAACACAAATGGTAAAGGAAAACAAATGGTAATGTATTACTGGTAATACCTCTAAGCTTGAACATCTTTTCTTCGTTCTATATATATATATATATATGTGTGTGTGTGTGTGTGTGTGTGTACCTATATAAATAGATCTCCCATCTCTCTCTCTCTGGAACGGAATAAACACACTGGTTTTACCACTAAGTGTCACTGTGGATCAGAAAACTGCATTTCATCTATGTGAGAATATGTGTGGAAATTAAAGATGCCAAGTTGTCAATGCCTCCATTCACATGAAATTTCTCTCTCTCTCCTTTGTTCTTCTCTTATATCTCTTATATCTGCTTATCAATCTTTCAATCACAGGGTCAGTTCACATAATGGACACTTTTTTTCCACTACTACACATAAACTTGTGGTAACCTCCATGAAACACAATATCTCCAACACTTGATCCATCAAAGCAAGCACTTCGACATTTGTACAAGAAACAGTCCAGTTTTTCCTGAAAAATATTTTTCCAGTTTTCAAAGTTTCATGAATTTCAAAGTTTTGTGAGTCACTGGATTTATGTGACACTGGACGCACAATCTCCAGTTCCAGGCTCAAAATGATCTTGTATAGCTGTACGCTCCCAAACAGTACAATGGGGTCTTGTCCTTATTATGTGAATTATGAAAAGGTATTTTAACATAATTATGACATAATTGTTTTTTGCATAAACATCTTATTTAGCAGTTACTTTTTGATACTGGCCTCAGTTACAAGTGTTGCCATGCTTGAGAGGGAGGAGGTTGACATTTATGTGCTTGCTGCAGTGGAAATCGATGACGTACAGAATGCATCATTAGCAAGAACATTCCAACAAGTGTGCGGCAGTAAAAAAGTCCCAGACAAGTTATTAGATTGCATGTGTTCTATTCTTTGTTGGGTCTTACCAAAGGTTTGGAAAATAATAGCTTAACTGCTCTAAAGTTTCTAAAATTAATTTTGCTGTCTCATTCTGTGACTTGTGGAAACTTACAGGGGGTCATTTTTGTCTGTTCTGACTCTTATAACTACAATTCGCAACTACTCAACAAGACTGACTCATATATGAGAGAGGCACAACACTCGCTGATTCATAGCCAATATATTTATAGCTGATTTTATGTTGTTCTGTGAGAAATGGCATACTGGCATAATCGTTTTACCTGGAACTGCTTTTTAAGTTTACTGGTTGCACAGCAAGGCAACCACCTATGATGATGCAAATGAAATTGAACTTGATTTTTAATGTTTTTGAGAAAAAAAAATTGTTACTTAAATCTCTAGAGCTCGGTGGAGATCGCCAAAAAATGAAGATTAAATATCCCCAGGATACTTATTGCAGAGACCTTTTTCAGAACACTGTCATAGTGTCCATATTTTATGGACTAGTGGTTTAAAGTTTTGAGATATGTTAATGGAGGTAGAAATGCTCTAACAAACTCCATTTGAGAGAGTGTTCAGAAAACAAAATCTCCAGAATATACACTGAGATTTTTGTTTCCTCACACATACAGCAAAGTAGTTGAGTAGCTAAGGAACAGTACTTTTTAGGTTTGAGAATTAAAAAAAAAAATCAACAGCACTTGAACACATTCGATACAGTTGAATTTTCAGACAATTATACAAGATGGAACTTACAAAATCCCCATTACAACATTACACATGAAAATTAACTCATAACAAAATCCTTTTCACATGCAAGGCTTGAAATATTATCTTGCTGTAAAAAGGAAAAGGAGAGAAAAAAAGAACAGCAAAGAACATACGCAGTTGTTTTTGGCTCCAGAGATCTATTATGGGTCAATCAATCAACCCTGCCTTAGGACTACTGAAAACCACTGGCTCATTATATTTGGTTTATAACTGAGAGGCCAAGTAGTCACTGAAGGTCTCCCAGAGAATCTGCACAAACGTCAGACTCCCCAAACACAAACTGTCTCTTTTAAGCTCAATACTTAAAACAGACATCTTATTAATTATGCTTGCATCAGTTTCACAGGTCCATAGGTGTGCAATAACAAGTTAATGTTTCTTTAATCAGTAACATTTATAAGGAAAGGAATACTTTTTCTTTTTGTTCAGTCACAGAGTGGCAATCATATAAAAACAACAGAACATCAATTCACAAATAAACAACCCTAGTTGCTAATGTAAGCTAATGTCAGGGATAAGTTAAGTGACCTGGTATCTGTTCAGATTTTAATATGTTATTATGGTTCACTTAACCAGTCCCAAACTTTATGTCCACGGTCAGGGGCTGCTAGAGGCCGCTCTTTCTTTTTTGTGAAGGGGACTTTTATGTTGACGTGTCTACACTGGCTGGGTGAGTGTTTACAGCGGCCAATGTTTTAGTTCAAGTGATTGTGTGTATTAATTTGTTCTTGTTTTAGTTCTGTTAGTATTTAAGTGCCTGTGTTTGATGTACCCGTGTCGGTCCACAATCATTAGCCCCTCATATGTTATCGTATGCAAGTTCTGGTTTGTTTAGGCCCTTGTGCCTTTTTGGTTTTCACTGTTGAAATAAAGGATGAAAAAGGAAAACCGCTCACTTGGCTTGATGTGACAACTTCTCTACATTACTTGTAGTTATCATCAAATACCTACTTTGACTCTATTAGTACTTTATATTTCACAATATAATGCAATGGCTAGAGGAATAGAGGAGAACTCTGGAAGCAAAAAAACCTTTTTTACCAACTAACAAAATATACACTACATTTTAGAAAAGACACTGCTGAGATGAATTACATAAATGACAGTTTGCATGGGCAAGACCTTTGAACAGTACTGTATATTTCACAAAGTGTTCAACAGTTACATTCTGTTGCAGTTGTAATGTTTGGATCTCACTCTCCCGCACTCTCTCTTTTCACACACACACACACACACACACACACACACAGGTACAGCTATCATTCCTGCTGCCTGAAGTTGTGTTTGACTTTCACTGTAAATTAACACCATCATCAGTTAACAGAGTTTGGCACTTGTGTCTCTCTTTGCCTTTACATCTTTATTGCAAATGCTATGCATGGTTTTAATTATCCAAATAAATGTTGCCTTTTAATGCTGAAAAGCAGATTTATAGAAATGGAGTTATTTACATGTAACTGCTTAAACTGTAAGTCCAAATATGAATGTTCTCCAGTGATATAATTTGAAGTTGGAGCATGAAGATTAAAATGGTTCATATGTGATTTTAATTGTTTTCATCACTTAAGTTTCTAAAGTACAGTGTTTTGTGCATGTCTACTGATATCTAAGTGTATATGTATATGTTAAATCGTGGGCTTATGTATTAATAGTTGTCATGTAATAGCAAGGAACCTTTCAAGTCTAACAGCATGTAACAATTCAGCTACTGTTATTTTTGTGTAGAACAGGTAGTTTATAGCATTTTATTCACATTTTACTGCAACAGAGCATCGGTTTAAATGGGGAAGATTTACAGTTTAAACTTGCTTTAATGTTATCTTTATTTATTCTAATGTTAGGGTTTTTGCTGAAAAAATAACAAACAAAAAAATAAACCTATATAAACACCTATTATATATTTTTCAGGTGTTTAAGACTTTTGCACAGTACTGTTGTAACATCTGCTCTGCTTTTATCCTGGTCTAACTCCTTCCTTGTTTACCTTCCCATGCATTTAGCAATGTATTTTTGTTATGGTTCCTTATCTTCTCCCTCCTCCCCTGCCTTCTTGGTAGTGCACTCACCTGTACAAAGTGTACTCCTCCTGTCCCAGGTGTTTCTTGTCCTGTCTTTGGTATGAGTAGCCTTTGTGTTTCAAAGTGTCTTTGTCTGCTCTTGCATCATTTGTTCTGGATTTAGCACTGAGTGTTTCCTGAGGTTAGTGTGGTATCCTTGTTTTTATTTAGTGTTTTGTTTTGTTTTCAGCACTGGACAACGCAGCAAGCTGTGTTCTGTTATAGATAGCATTAACCTTTTCAGCAATTTGTGATACTGTAGTTCCTCCTGGATTGGATCAAATGGGCAAGCCTTTGCTTGGGCACTCATGCCAGTTCACTGTTTGCCCTTCCTTGGACCAGTATTGGAAGGTACTAATGACTGCATACCAGGAACACCCCACCAGACCTGCTGTTTTGGAGATGCTTTCGGAGATTCTGTCATCCAGCCATCGTACACAAACGCACACACATACACACACACACACACACACACTTTCACACACTCTTTGCTCAACACTGTTGTTTAAGCATATTCCATTCGTTTAGCTAAGCATGCAATAACAGAACACTAAGTCATACGTGTATTTGTTTCATGTTCAAATGTAAAGCTACCGACAGATTTGTGGTTTATGTTGAATGTCACACTAACACAGAGTAGCCACGTGATTGTGTTTCCACTGATTGAGTAAAACCATACATTCTATAAAGAAACTGTGCCAAAATTATTTCCAATGCCTTTCCGTATGCTTTGTTTGTCTGTATCTTTTTTCTGTGGGAGAAAGAATTAGTATCTGGCATCTTACTGTGGATGCTTTCCTGCCAGTGTTGAGTCAGGGTGTGGTTCGTGAACATGTGCAGAGGAAGGACCTGTCTTTAGTGAGGTGTTATGCGGTGACAGCTCTTACAGGAGAGTAGCCAGTGGACATGTCTCAATGAAAAATGCCAGATATTCTACCGCTGCCAGACACTTGAGACATATTATAGAAGACAGCATGGACAAATATTGCCCCAAATAATTTTTCCTCTCGAAGGTTTTTTACACATGGGTCATTATGACAAGAATTCTTCAGTGTTATGGCTAAAGTGTCCAACAGGGAAATATTCTGATGCACTGCAGCCATTTATTTACAATTGGCTACTAGCACTCTTTCTCCTTGAGGCCTCTGGCTAAAGTATGTTCCTGCTGGAGCCTTATTAAAGAGGGAATAGGACCACAAATAAGAAGTGACACAAGAGGGACTCAAGGCTTACACAATATTTCATAAAATGACAAATTAAGTGTGAACAGAGTTATCCAGCTATTCGACAGTATGGCCAAAGTAGAATTTCCAGCCTACTGTAAATATCCTCAGAATGAGTGGAAAACCAAGATACAGTATGACAGATTCCTTTGACCAGAACCCTACTGTGCAATTTGCTTAAAAGTCTTTCACTGTCAACATTAAAGCTTCTATTTTTTTGTTTGCTTTATTTACATTCACCCATTTGGCAGATATCCTTTCAGAGCAACTTACAGTTTAATTATGATATAGAGGAATGTGTAACACTAAGGGTCTGGGCCAAAGACTCTTATTGATGTAGCATGATGTGCTACATGATCTGCCTGCTTTACTATCATAGGATGCTTTCAGATGCCTTTGATTAATGATAGTTTAAGAGAATTAATAGGTCACTCTCAAAAAACCCAAGGGAGAGTATCAGTGATATAGATTTACATTTTTATCCATTGTTTTAATTGTTTGTTTTTCAAAATGTTCACTACCATTTTGAAATTACGTCCTTACCTATGTGCTATAATTCTTGTCTAAAGTGTAAAAACAAAAACAAAACACCTGGAGTGTGATTAGTTTCATTTGAAGAGTATCATGCATTTTTCACACTGCCATGAGTGAAAATGAACCATTCTAATTACTCTGACAGCATTATAGTATGGTAGTATGATGTGTAAAGGTAAATATAAAATAGTGCTGAAAGAGTGGTGGGTTCTAACTGTCTGAACATTCTAATTCTAACTGTCTGAACATACTGAACTAGTATTTCTTTGTAGAAGTCTCAACTGTTCCTTCAGATCTTAACAGTGGTTGGATACTGTGATTGTCAATCACTTTGTGAATCCTAATACTACAAATCATGTATGACATGACAGCAAAATCTTTTAATTGTGGTAGGACTGGGCGATATGTTGAATATACTCTCATGTCATTTTTAAAGCCCAGAGCATGAGACTGGTGTTTTCCTTCTCTTACTCTCTAATTTGGCTTTCTCCCATAGACACAAAGAGGGCAATTACATACATATGTCACACACATATGTTTCCCACCCATTCAGACAACTTTCCTGTGTGAGTGTATGTGACATACAAAGATGATATGTGTGTTTTTGTGTCTGGATGGAACCCCCTTTTTGAATACATGTTTTTTCTTTTATTTTTTTTAAATATAAATATTAATAATGTTTATATTATAGTCAATATAAACAATAATGCTTTATTGCATACATATACTGCAGGGACTGCCAGAATCATTATACTTGAGTGATTGCCTTCATGAAATGGTTAAATTGAACATATATGAAAGGCTTTAGAGGATATTTCAAAATATTGTGACATATATTGTTTATTGCGATACAGCCTAAAATATCACAATATTATTTGTAGGCCATACTGACTAGCCCTAACTTGCAGTTTTTGCTTTTATGGGTTTTATACACACCACATTGGGCATATTGTCATGACATGATGCCATCACCTTAAGTAATTCCTGACATGATTGCCTATTGTGTATGTTTCTATGACATTAATGCTATTATTTTTCCCTTTACTGCCAAAGCACCCTTGTTATATCTGCACACAGTAAGGAGAATGGTGTCCAATGAATAATGCTAGGGCCAATAAAAGCACTACTATAATTTGAAACGCAATTAAGGAGAACGTCTTGCACAAGCCATTCCACACAGAAATCACAAAAAGCATTTGGATTGTTATGATCGTTAATCAGAGCTTGTGAACAAAACACTAGCGTACGCTGGTTGTAATAAATTCCCTTGCCACAGGCATAAACTATTATATCATTAGTCATATCAGGACAGAGCGAGCACAGGCCACAATCAGAAAATGTTTACGCACTGACAAATTGATGAGGACTAAGTTTGACACAAAGAGTAAGAGACACGATGTGCAATCATGCTTCCATTCATAATATAAAACTGACAGACCCCACTTTTCTAAAATAGTACTTTTGACTGTACAGAGGTCCCACCGGGTCGATGTTGTTGTAAGCCCTTGCATGTACGCTCCTTATAGTAGCCTATTATAATCATTTATATAAGAAACGCTCAAATCACGTTCCATCGTTGAAACGCATGTACTGAAACTACCAAATTAATGGACAAAAGAGAGGTAGATTTAATGTAGTTGTTTGATATCAGAAAAGTCTTTACCAGATCTGAGTCATAGGCTGTTCATTCCTTAGGCACACTAGCTAATGAAGAAACATTAAGGGTTGTTTTAAAATGGGATCTTAGGTCTAGGAATCTAATCTTTCAGATAAACATAATCAAAAGCGCAGATGGGCTGGCACACACATACTTAATGCCTGTAAAACTGGAGCATACAAAGCAGTGACGTAGGTTTCATTTTAACTTATTATATGATAAGCATGTTGTGCTACTAATAAATGTTAAGAATATTGCATTAGTTATGTGCTGTTAAAGGTTATGTGCTGTTAAAAAAACGTGATGAACTAACTATCACCCTCCTGCTAGTCATATAGAAATTTAGGTATCATTACTTCAGTATCCTTGTATACATTTAACAAGTGAACCTATATATGAAAGCCTTATTATACTTAAGTTTTATTTTAATTAAATACATATAGGTAGCATACACTGTACATCATTGTCTACTGTATCTGCTTGATAATGTGTGTAGTTGCTTATATTTTTAAGTCTATTAAGACACTGAATGTGTTACGTGAGAATCTGGGTATTTAGTGTTATTAACTGCTATGAAGTTGGAAAATATGAGAAGTACACTTGCAAAGACTTCAGAACTGTGGCTTTAACTTCTTACCAAAATGCCAAAGCTTCTTTGATTACCCTTCAAGAATCTGTATTGTCTTCAGCACCAAAGCATCAACAGGCCCGTCAGTTCAGTCACAGGTTTGATAACTCATGGATTATTTTTATGAGTCAGTACCAGGTGGTGTGCTTGATAAGTAGCCAAGAGTACTCAGTACTTTTCCAAAAGCTAAAACTCAGTGACGCAGGCAGTGGGTGGTGGAACAGAGCGGTGGATGGATGCTACTCTAAGGAAGGAATGTCCCCTGAAAGAAGTGTGAATGTGAACATCCAGACTTACATCTCATTTGATTTTCATTTCTCGTAACACTGCCACAGTCATGGAACTTACACACTGTCTAGGGACAGAGATTCACATTCCTGAGTGAGGGATGACTGAAGTGTCATGCTATTTCCATTCATGAGGCCTGGCAGACAATTTGACCAAAGTCCATTCGGTTTTATTGTCCTGCAGATGTGTCCAGTTCTGTCTAGGGGTGTTGTAAATATGTTCTTTGATGACGCTCTTGGGCACCGGGGTCCAATGACCTGTCAATGATCTTTGAGAAACATGAAGTGGAAGTAGACAACTCAAACAAAAAAGTAAAGATTCTGACTGGAAAAAGTTGAGCACAGAATATTGTTTAAAGCTGCAACTAGTGCTATAAAATTACTCACATAACCAGTATTTTCTTATTGGACACACAACATTAAGAAGTGAACATTACATTATGTTGAGAAATCATGCTGTATTATGAGCAGTGGTGGAGGAAGTACTGATGTTTAGTACTTAAGTAAAAGTACAAATATCCTGCAAAATATGTACTCAAGTAAAAGTAGAAGTGTTACATAAACAATCTTACTTAAGTAAAAGTACTAAGTACTTACTTTTAAATTTACTTTAAAGTATTTTTTTGAGTAAAAGTACTCACACAATGGTTTGTCTCAATGTCTGGGTTGTGCCATTTTGTAAAAGAATAGTAGATATACTGACTTACACCTCTACCGACACTGGTGTGATTTTGATACTATTTCTGTATGTCAACATACATTTCGCTAGATAACAGCATCATAACATGTATTTACATACCCAAAAGCATAGCATAGCATAGCTTACCTTTATATGTTTCTTCAAATTTAAATGGGAGTTTTTAAACGTCAACAATTCTTTGGGTTGAGGCAGGCATGGGATGCACTGAAAACCCAAGGACTCATTCTTTGCTCCTTTGAATTCAAATAACTTTCTTAAATACGGCCAAGGTCTTGTTGAAATCAAGCCAGTTTAGCTTGTGCTGCTAATTGACGCGCGCTCTGTCGTCGGTGGGCCAATGGTAAACTTGGACCGGCGCAGAATCCCATCAGCACCCAACCACCCCTCTCCTCCTGAAGAAAAACAGCGAGAGGGGGAATCCCGTCAGTAAACCCCCCAACAGCCCAAAAGCACGATATCGAGAGGGATACCGGCGCATATTCCCATTAGCCCCGCTCCTCCAAGGCGGGGGGCGCCGGTTTAAAACATGCCCGGTGAGATTTTTTGTCCCAGTCCAGCCCTGTTGGAGCTAATAAAGCCACCTGATTGGTAGGAAATGGCAAACAACGCCAGAACGCAACAGACTAACAATTTTTTCATGCAAGATTTTGAGGAAATTGTGTTCAAAAAATATAACGACTAACGGCATAAACTGTAGAAATGTAGTGGAGTAAAAGTACACATAACTACCGCAAAATGTAATGGAGTAAAATAAAAAGTATGGTTTATTATTTTTACTTAAGTAAAGTACAAATACGTAAAAATGTACTTAAGTACAGTAACGAAGTACAAATACTTTGTTACACTCCACCACTGCATTTAACCCATGGTGTCGTGTGTGTGTGCGTGTGCGTGTGTGTGTGTGTGTGTGTGTGTGTGTGTGTGTTCATTGTCATTGTCAGTTTTTTAAAACACTGCATTGTGACTGATGAGACTCACATACACACACACATACACACACAGATTAAAACTACAACAGTGTCACTGCTGTGCTGAAAACGGCCTATCACCCAATAACACCAGCTCACTGGTGGATGGACTACAGTCTATAACTTTAAACTACAAAGTACAATTATATGGTCAGTGGAGCTGATAACATGGACACTAGGTAGATACAAGTGTGTGTGTGTGTGTGTGCGCGCGCGTTCATACGTCATGTTTAATCTCGTCTCTCCGCAGCACTGGCAGATTCCTCTGGGTCGGAGGTTCCGCTCGCTGAAGATGTGGTTTGTGTTCCGCATGTACGGCGTCCGAGGCCTGCAGGAGTACATCCGCAAGGTAACAGCCACTCGGCTGCTGTCAGTCAAACTGCCCTGTCAATCAAATCAGCCGTGCCCACTCACACAGCCCATAATGCAAACCATCCCCTCATTTGGCGTCCTGAGGTCATTTCCTTGCAGACTTTAAATGATTATACTCATATTACATTTGGTGAAATAGTGTATAGCACAAATGATGCGTCCACATGCTGAAATGATACAAATATAGTTTGCTTACACAGCCAATACATCTGTCCACACTGCTTTTCATACATTACCTTTTTCCTGTTTGCAAGGACTTGATGAATTAAATCGTGACCAGTGTCTCTGTCTCGTTATTATTAGCCCGTTTAGAGGAGCGTTTAGAAGAAAAAATACACCATAAATAAGAAGCTAAATGACTAAACTAAATGACTAAACAAAAAAACTTCATTTGCAGATAAATATTTATTCCTGGCAGGTTTTGCTGTTTGAATGCAGCAGTGATGACTGTTAAGGGATGTATTTGGATAAATGTATGATGATAAAGTTTTGCTCAAAAACAATTTGATTTTAATATATTTTGCCACAAACCAGCAAAGGAAACATTCTTACTATATGCTCTTATATTCAAATACATTCTGAAAAGTTAGGTGGCCCTGCTCCTGAGTATTACATTTTGAACGAGCTGCTTCTGTTAGAGTTTTAGCAGTCTTAATTACCGAGCTCTGTTCTTCACCCCCGCGCTGACCGTTCGGTTTGTCCGGTTTGACTGAATCACATAATCGTTAGCAGTCAGGCCCGAGCCACCGTACTGCTCTGCTAATGATCGGCTGGCTGAGAATGAGGAAATAGTTCAACCACTTCTGTTCTTAATCATATGTATGTGATATCCCTGGCAAGGTGAAGCTGTCCGGAAAAACCTTTTAAAACCACTGTACCGGTTTTGAGAGCCTGACTCACTCATATTTAATAGCCGTGAGATCTGGCTGTGGTGTTGGAGGAAAATGAATTGGAGCACAAGGCTGCCCTCTGCTGGAGAAGAGGTGATATTTACACCTGGACGCAGAAGCGTAAGACTGGAGAGCAGGGACGTTTCAGAACATTTGGGAGATTTAAGTGACACCCCTCTTGAGGGCCCTCCAAGCTACCCCAATCACATTTGTACGTAAAGTAACATTTAAATGCATTTAAAAAAGTACACACTTGGGGCCCCTGATCTCAAATGTTATTTCTCAGACAAAAAGGAAAGTGACCCCTTATAGTCACGTGTGAACACACCACAGCACAGCACTATGCGAACAGTGTGAAATTCTTTCTCAGCATTTAACCCATTCACCAAGTGAAGCGGTGGGCATACAGTGTCAGAGCGCCCCAGCAACAGTGTGTGTGGATGGTATCTCGCTCAAGCATACCTCAGTGGTGCCATTGGTAGTCCTGGGATTCAAACCCGCAGCCCTCCGATCCCAGGGGCAACTAACTAATGACCAGACCACCAGCTGTAGATAATATACTTATATATACTTATAGTTTTTTCCAGCTGATGGGTTTACATATTTTAATCATTATTGTAATGATTAAATGAATGCCAACTAAGCAAAATACTGTATTTAAATGTAGTCAAATTAGGAAATGAGTGCAGTTCTTGGTAGTTTACTTTATCCCTTTTGAAGAGGAATGTGATAGTTCTGATGTGCAGGTAATTTATGCTAGCTATTTATTTAATGTATAAGTATAATAATAGTAATAGTAATTCGTCCATTCATTTTCTGTGACCGCTTAATCATCATTGGGTTTGCAGGTACACTGAGCCTATCCTGGAGGCAGGGACCCTGGGCGGGGTGTCAGCCCACTGCAGAGCACACACACCATTCACTCACACACACACTCACACCTACAGATAATTATTGCTGTTTTTATTGTTGTTACCATTATACTGAAGATGCTCTACATTGTGCTGTAGAATGCAGCGGTTTTATGTTGTTGGGATGGTGATAATGCTGCTGTTGATGTCGGTGTTTCAGCATGTTGGGCTGGCTAAGGAGTTTGAGGCTCTGGTCCAAGCAGATGACCGCTTTCAGATCAGCGCAGACGTGGTGCTGGGTTTGGTCTGCTTCAGGCTGAAGGTGAGTGAGGAAAGGACAAAGCCCACTTATTCCTCCCCTCACATCAAGGTTGTAGAGCTCAGATGTTGAGATTATTGTCGTTGTTAAATTGCTAAGCCATCATTTCAAGCTGGAGGCGAAAGCTCCAGACGGATCATGTGGAAATGAATTTTCTGCTGTTTTCCACTGAGATTAGTGACTGATTCGTACACACCTCCATTACAGTGAACATATTAGTTCTGTGAGATCTTACTGTTCAGTGTGCACAACCTGATTTTGAATATTTATACACTTATTATTTATTCACTTCATTAGAAACGCCTGCCTTGTGTTTCCATTCATGGTCACTGTATGAGCTCCACATACAGTAAATGTCCACTATAGATCATCAGTTGATCCACAGTTTATCAGCCACTAATCAGTCATTAATCACTGGTCATTTACTGATCAGATATGATTTGAGTGGTGGACCATTGTTGCTGGAGTTTTATCACACGTCCATGTCGCTACTAAGTTGAGACCCAACACCCAAAAATATCCATACAAGAGCACTAATGAAGGACTAGAGGATGACTGCACAAGAGATGAGATTTTCTACATGAGATGCTCTAATTGTACATCAGCAAAGTTTCTAATAAAGTAGCCATTGAGAGTATTCCTCTCAACTTGTATATCTGGTATAACCTAATGCTAATAAATATAGCTTAAAAAAGCTATACTTTACCAAACATTTACTTAGTAAGACAACATTTACTTAGTAAAATCTCTTCAAATAAGCACTAATATTATACCTAGTCCTTCGCATCACCCTAAGTATCCTATAGCTTAAAAAAATACTCAAACACTTCTCAGATTACAGCCATGTAATCCTCCCACAGAGACTTAAAAGAGAACGAAACCTCCCTGAATCTTATTATTGTTTCAAAACAAAACCTTACATGCTTAAATCGCATTTGAAATCCTATATTTATATTTACAAAATTTTTGAAGGTAATGAGCTTTTTATGCTTACTGGTAGAAATCTCACCCCACTGGGTGTATGCATCCCTTTTTCTAGTTACTGTGAATGACTTTTCTTTCAGTGTACCTCATAATCTGTGTAGTAAAACAGTGTAAAAGCAGGCTCATGTTGAAACCTGAGAAAAAAATGTTTAATATCATAACAGAATAACATAATCGATGAGTTGTTGTGCTTGGTCTGTGAAATTAAAGATCATATGTCTAAGTGCGACTGATAAAGGTGATTGTGTTTAAAATAAAAATCCTAATTTATTTCCTTGAGATGGTGTAATAACCTAATTTTGCCTAATTCTGTCATCCTCTCAGGGCTCTAATGAGCTGAATGAAGCTCTGCTGAAGAGGATCAACAGCGCCCGCAGGATTCACCTGGTGCCGTGTCAGCTGGCGGGCAGCTTCGTGCTGCGCTTCGCGGTGTGCGGCCGAACCACCGAGTCTCGGCACGTGCAGGAGGCCTGGGCACACATCGCCCAGCTGTCCTCCGAACTGCTCCGCGAGTTCCCCCAGTGACCCCCGCGCTGAAAACCATCCGGCTAATTCACACGCCAGCCATTTTCCTTACAATGTGACTGAGGGTTCGGATAGCAGCTTAGAAAATCATTTGCGTGCACGTCCACCACCTTAGTTTTGGAAACATCTGAAAGCTCCCTCAGTCCCTCTCTATGTCTCTGTCTCTTTCTTTTCCAACCTGACTGTGACATGATAAGTAGAATGGCCGCCGTGTTGATAAGGCTAATGATCGCACTGACCGCGCTGTCTTACACCCATCCTGCTGCTGCACTTCTCCCCACAGTTTGTGTATCTGTGAATGTGTGTGTGTGTGTGGGTATGTGTGTCCAAGTCTAATGTGTCTTTGTGTTGTAAAAGTAAATGTTTTGTCCGCTCTAAAGCTTTGATGTTTGGTACAATGGTGTGTTTGAACGTGTGTCTGTAATCAGTGTTGAGCAATGAAGTATGTTTTCCAGAGATAAGGGGTATTCTTTTATTGGGAACAAGGTGTACAGAAGGTTTATTGGATATTTGGCCCTACATCGTTCTCTCATTGCTTTATCTTTTGCAGGAGGCCGAGTTTCACTGCTTGAGTGTGACTTGCAGCTTACTGGGAGAACTTCAAGAGAAATCCTGTTTGGTTAGTTCATAAAACAGTGGGTTTGCTGAATTAAAAAAAGCTTTGAGTGCCAATGGGATGCTGCTTTATTTAGTGCCACATTCAACTTCTCAGAAGATTAATTGTCATGAGCTTCATTTGCTACAAAGCATCAGTTCTGTTTCACTTTCTGGTCAGTAGCAAACAAACCAAATCATAAACTAAAGGGGAATCCTATTTTGTACATAATTCAGTGGTTCAGATGTAAACCAAGTCATTTAGAGTGAAATCTTTGGATCTTTGGATAGGCCACTCAGACCAGTGAGCCCACATGAGTCTTCTGAGTTTTATATGTAATGCTGATAATGGTAAAATACTGGTACAACTGAGCAAATGTTGTGTGATTTTGCCTTAATACCCTCTCAGCAAGGAATACAAACAATTTTGACTCTTTTTGACTCACATCAAGCCATTCCAAATGACTCTGTTTACAGCTTAACCATTTAATCATGAAGAAATATTATAGAAATATGTTTCTTTGACTTCCCAACACTCTCTGGCCACTTTATTAGAAACCCCTCAGTTGTAGCATCTCCATGCTGGTGTACAGTTAGTAACTGTAGCTAATCTGTTGATCAGTTTCTGTTAGTCATTCTCTGGTCAAGTGGTTCTCAAACTGGGGGCCACACAAAAAAATCAGAAGTTGTATCTCTAAGTAGTCATTTTTAGTTACTTTCTTTGTGCCCTTTTAACAAGTTATCTGTAGTCTGTAACGTCAAGAAACAATGTTAACTAACGAGTAAATAAACGTTAGTAGCACTGTCGTTGTAGGGGCAGTAGCACTGACTATCCACAAAAGTGGCCTTAGGCTAAAAAGTTTGAGAACTGTTACTGTTTTTGACCACAGAGGCATCCGTGGCTGGACAGTTTTGGGTGGAGAACCAAAGATGAGGCTGGGAAGAAGGTGGTTGACATATGTGCATGTTCATAGTTAGTTTTTTTTTTTGTATTTTCATATCATACAACATCAGATGGTAGCTTAGTATAAAGGTGTTCTGTGCTGTAGTTGCTGCGGTAGGCTAAAGAACTGTATTATATATTATACAGCTGTGAATGTACTAAATGGATTGTGCTTAAGCTGGAGACCCTGTCTGCTCAGGTTTGGGATGAGGGTCATGATGAGAAGAGACAGCTGTAACATTATGGCCCTGAGGGCCTGCAGCCGCTACTGCACTACCAGTCTGCTTCCTGTCTCCTTGGTAACTTCCCAATGCTGCACTCATATCTGGTGAATCTAGTTACAACACAGCTGGAGGGCAGCACTGCTGCTGTTCGAATTTTACCAAACATTTTGAACGGACCAAACCATCTGGAATCACATATAAAAGATTATAAGAAATGCTGCTATAAACAGTTTGCAAAGTCACATCTACTGCATTTGTAACTCTGTAATTACTAGTCTTACTTCCAAGATTGCACTTCCAAAGCATCTTGTGTACTCCGGGCTGTTGGATACTGGTGCATTGCCTAAATAAACACTTGGTGGATCAACAATAACAGTGTCTATGAGTAATTTTGATTAAAGCCCAATTGTTTTAATGACCAGTAAAGCTCTATGTGTTTTTTATGTAATCTTGGTGATGGTGCATTGGTGGAAAATCTGCTTTGCCATACAACATCCAAAATTACTTTAACTGGCAATGCATTTATAACTAGTGGTGTAACAATGCGGCAAAATATTGTGAAATTGCAATGCAAAAATGCATTATAGTGAATAAGGAATTCTATTATTTATGATATTTGATGCAACAGCATTGTTTATAGTGTTCAATCAATGCTAATCCCCCCTACTAAGCCCCACTGCCTTCTAGATCTAAATTGTGTCAAAATTGAATACAGTAATCATTTTTCATTATTCAAATTTTATGCTAAATATGATGAGTATATCTGATGAGCAATTTTGACTGGTGCTGTGCACTAGAGAGATGCTGAAAATGTCTGTTAACTGGTGGGTGTCCTCCTCGTGAGCACAGGGCCAGCAGCTGAGAGTGTGTTCATCCCCAGTTCTCCTCACTTTCTCCTCAGCCACACACAGCACACAGTCACCTAAAGGACATCAGCCTTGGTGGATGGAGTGCCCTGCCATCTGCACCAACAGTTAAATGTCCTTGTATTTTCTACATGAGAGGCTGTAGCTCTCATAATGAGGTTTTTCCTTGATTGCCAGTTCTCCACTCTGTCACCTGATCTGAATATAGCAACAGCACTTTTATTACTCTGAGAGACTCCTGCCCCTATGTGTGCTATTACTATTGTCCAGGTAGAGTTTTGGTGTCTTCATTGACAAAGCACAGACTAGGAGAGAAGAGATGGAGTGACTAAGAAAGATTATTACCAGCAGCAACCCAAAGAAGATGAACTTTCCTAACCCACATTGCACCTTGATATATATATATACAAACCGGATTCCAAAAAAGTTGGGACACTATACAAATCGTGAATAAAAACTGAATGCAATGATGTGGA
>JBBPCY010080966.1:0-25938 GCA_037974405.1 Brachyalestes nurse
TGGACGAGAAGGTCTGGATCACAATCTCCGTTCCAGTTCATCCCAAAAGTGCTGGATGGGGTTGAGGTCAGGACTCTTTGTGGACCAGTCAAGTTCTTCCACACTGAACTCCTCCAGCCACGCCTTTATGGAGCTGCTTTGTGCACTGGGACACAGTCATGCTGGAACAGAAAAGGTTCTTCCCCAAATTGTGTCCACAAAGTTGGAAGCACAGGGTTGTCCTAAATGGCTTGGTATGTTGAAGCATTAAGATGGCTGAAGTAAGGGGCTTAGCCCAAATCCTTAAAAACAGGTGTGTCCCAGTACTTTTGTCCAGTGTATCAGTCACAAATGTTGGATTTCAAATAACTGAGATAATGAAATGGTAAATTTGTTTCACCTTTTTAAATTATAATTGGTACAAATATAAAATCGGTATAATATCAAATCAATGCTGATGCCACGAGTCAATCTGAAATTGCGAACTGTACATCCATATTTTAAGAAGTGAACAGAACACAAGGGTAAAACAGACTAAACAAAGCATCTTCTTTTATATATAGTACAGCTAACTGCTACAGCAGAGGCTGAACATTACCATGGTACACTGCAAAATATATGATGTCTTGGCAAGTTTAATGTAATCAATTTAAATGTAATCAATACATATAATGGTTCTCATTGTGGGAAATGTGAAAACACCAGTAAACAGTTTTTGCTTGTTTAAGCATTATTTCTTCAAACAAGCAAAATGATCAGCCAATGGCATAACTTTATTACCTAAAACCAAAATGAAAACAATTCAAAATAAATGAAAAAAATTAAACAAATAGCTTGAACAGTAACACTGAACAATCTTAAACATAAATAACTGATACAGGGATTAGGTTTCACTAGATATGATTTTGTTTAGCAATAAAAATAAATAAATAAATAAATAAATAAAGGTTGATATTTGCAAATGTACACGTATGTGCAAGCGGACATTCCTACAAGCTCACACACAGAATTTCCGAGCAGTGTCTTAGCTTTCATTATGAACACATGGTTTCGGTTCTTTGCCTTTCATTTAAACTGGCACCAACGGTCCAGAGAGAACAAGATCATCGTCAGGAGACTTGGTAAAAAAGTAAATGTCAGCTTGATCAAGAATAACCTGATCGGCGACCTGTTGCCCTTTTTTTTACTTTCCCAATTTACCTTCTACCCCCCAAGGCCTGCTTTACTTCATTCAACTTTAAGCAATGAAAATGAACCACAGAGGCTTTTCTTTACTTGTGAAATTCATAACACGACTGGGTGGAGTGGCAGTGTGTTTGCAGAGTTATTCCAGTGTTTGTTCTTTGACATTTACATCTGTCACCCTCAATGATCACAGACTCTCTCCAGTTAATGACGATGGTCTAGTCCCACATTCTTCACCGAATTAGTTAGGAATGCTGATTGGTAACTCAGACGAACACATTAAGGTACGCTTATCCTTGTTCACATGTTATTTTTCCCCCACTCTCGCTTTCCCTCTTTAACTCTCTCTCACACACACATGTGCATGGACTACTTCTTCTTATTTTGCTTTCTAGAAAAAGCTACAACAGGCCTACACAGAGTCAGCTGTGAGACCTGCTGGAGTCTATTTTCTTTTTTTTCTAGTTTTATTTCATTACAAGCTGTTATTTAATTATTTTGGTTTGTTTTTTATTTCAATGTATTCTTCCAAATGTCTGTTTCTACACTCTTGTTCAAATGACAAAACAAAATCCTGTTTTGTTTTCGTATTTTCCAACTGAAAAGAACTAGGTAATCGGAGAACACATATATAGGCAATGGAATATTCTTGTATTTGTTTGATGGACAATTTCCATTTATTTGTTCAATAAACCCACATTTTCTGATTTTGTTCTACAGAAAATGTCATATTCAACACATAAACAGTAACTGTGGATTAAAAAGAAGATGAGTATTTATTGTCACAGTGCTCCCGGTAGTTATTAGAGATAAAACAACACCTTTAAGAGTGACGCTACGAGCTAACTATATAAGGACAAAAGTATTGGGACGCATACTTTTGTCCATGTAGTGTAGTTAGCCCATATAGTTCATGAGAGGTAAAAAGAGAAACTGACCTGAAAGAGATGAACATGAGACTTGCCATCTTCTGGCAGCTTAAAGAAACACCTCGGCAGGGTTTCATCACCCCCGGGCCTGTCTTTGACAGTTACTTTCGACATGCTCGGACAGGCTTGGAGCGCCGAGTGGAATACCGTTAGGATTTGCTTTGGGAGGGACAGAAAGAGTAACCTAACCAAACCTAATCTAACAAGCCTGTTACTTCAGCGATAACAGCCCTGTGTACAGGAGGCCACTCCTGAGAGTAAACAGCACTCAAACAGTTCAAATAAAATGGACTCTTGCGTTAGTTTCCCATTGTAGTCAGCATTGTTTTAGGCCGATGTCTTGTGTTAGAAACATGAAAATGTGGATAGATAGTCAATGAAACACTAACGTAAGTGAAGTAATGTATGTGTACACACACACACACACACACACACACACAAATATGTACTCCTTTACGCTTGTTTAGGTAAAAGTAGGCCCTCTGGTGGACAAAGGCTGCAACTACAGAGTCAGAAAAGTCAGGGACTTTTATTGACTTACAACTTCAGTAAAAAAAACAACGTAGAAAATAAAATCTGTTTGCTTAATAATAACTGAATTTCTCTCACTCACTCAATAAACACTGAATGTATCACAATTGCATGTAGCAACAATTGACATCTAAATGTAATCATCCTAAATGTAAATCAATAAATCTAATACTTTTTATTGTGAGAGTGAATAATCCTGTAAAATTCTTAACAAGAAATATTAAAGAGATACTGACTAAACTGAAGATGATTTCTCTTGCCAATGTGTACTTATCCGCAGTGCTGTGTAATCTGTCTCAAGGCAGGTCAATTGTACATAATAATCTGGAATCTGGATATAAATGATAGGACAGATTTTTATTATTACTTATATCAATTATATATCAATTATGAATGAAAGTCCAGTTTATGTATCACATAAAGGTCCTAATACTAAATATAACTCTGCAATTTAACTGTACAATCATATATATTACACAAAAGCATAAGAATGCATATAAATTACATCAGTTTTCAAATGTATAACTGTATAACTTTCTAACATTTTATTTAACACAGTGCCTATTCATGGAAGTCGATCAATGAGAGAGATGAAACAGGTGTAATGGTAAGTGGGCCATCATTTTTGCCAGTCCTGTTAGTACAGGGGCTGAAGAGTGGGTAGATGGGTTCACTAAAAGTGTCTTTGAATGTATAGATGTGCATCTTGGCCTCCACATTATAGAAGGACACCTGTCCTTTCTCATAGTCCACAAATACACCGATCTTCTGGGGCCTCAGGATGGTGGGAAGTGTTGTGGGTGGGTGTGTTCTGAAGGTGAAGTTGGTACTGTTTCTGAGGCTGAGGAGCCAGTATCCACTACTGGGGCTGACAGTTATCTTGCCTTTCCTCTTTACGGAGTGGCTGACCACCCCCAGGTCCCAGTCAGTCTTGCCAATCACCTCCACCTCCCAGTAATGTTTCCCTCCTGTGAAGCCCTCTTGAGCCAGAACACACACCATTCGGTCAAAGCGCTCAGGGTTGCTGGGACCATAGTGGTGGTGGTGGTGCTTTTCGCCACACCACACCTTCATTCTGTCCTCCGATAGTGTGAGATGGGAGTGGGCCGTGTTAGGGTCCAGGACAAGATTCTCTGATTGGAGTGTTTGGAAAATGCACAGAATCAGTTCCATGTTGTAAGGGTACAATGATTCTTATTCAATGGATACAATTTTTAATGACTCAAACACAGTGAGTTGGCATGGCAGAACAGTGGAAGATGAGCCCAGCCAAAGAAATATCTACCTTTTTTAATGGTTTAGTACCATTCCACAGACAGTGGACAAATTAATAGAAACTCAAAGTGGAAAGTTGAAAATGAACATTAAGTAATGGAATTGCAATTACAAGGATAGCTGCATAGGTGATATATATATATATAAGCAGGTGAAATATATTTGGTTGAGTGCCAGTTTGTATTCTGTGTTATTATTATTATCATTATTATCATTATTATTGGTGATAGGGTTGTGCATGTCAGTTACATTACATTATACATCAGTGAAGGTAGAAAAGTGCTCTTTGAATTTTGGTGTGTGAGAGAACAGTACTTCAAGTCTACTAGAATAGTAAGGATCTACACGTACCTGCATAACCCTGGATTGTCTTCATCTCTGCAAAATAGTCCAATTAGAAAAGAGTATTTTTCAGTCAAATATAAAATTATAAACTGAAGCATCGCTGACTACATTTTGCCGCATTAACCAGTACCGACCTGGACATGGTTTGAGTGGTGAATGATCAGCTAATCCTGGCACGTCTATGGAAGAGAAATTTGTTAGTAATTCTGAATTTCGACTACAAACCATGTTTGAAGCACGTTTGACCATTTTAGTAGCTATTCCTGAAGTCTTTTTTATCAAAAGCATACTGGGGACATGACATGAATAAAACATTTCAAATGTACCAATGACGCTCCTTCATTCATGTTGTGAACTTCCTGTGTAATGGCTGCAAACAAGTAATATTTTCATTGACCACTAGATGCCAGTGTAACACATTAAACCCCAAATGAGAGTTCTTACAGATTTCAGGTATTTTGTGAAGCTCCTCTTGAAAGTGATCCAGCAGCTGCCAGACTGAGCTGTACACAGCTTTTGTTTCAAAGTGACAGTTCACTGAGACCCCAGTCCAGTCTTTGTCTGGCAGCGAAGTGTTGATATTGGAGTAGCTCTGTGAATGGAAGGACCAGGCGGAAACATTGTAAAGGACGTCTCCTTCTATTGTTCTAGTCAACAGCACTTTCTGATCATTTTGCAAAATGAAAGACGTAGTTAAGGACACTTTGAGGTTTTTTTTAACCAAGAAGATGCTCTGTATTGTTTGGTTTACTAGAAACAGCCTTCTTGGTACCCAAAATTTCTGATGAAGTCTGTATTTATTCAGCAACCTACCAAATCTACTTTGGGCAAGAACAGTTTTTTGCTACCAAAACACTTTGAAATGTCTGATCAGAGTTAGTTAGTAGCAATCAAATTTCCTGAAAATACTTTACATTATGAGCTTTGCCAGTTTGAATAACTATATTGGTTTCTATTGAATCATCTTCAGAATTCTTCTGTCAATCACATCATCTCCACATAGTCCCACAGCTAAACGTACTGAACTGAGAAAGAACTGCAAAACCTGGAAGCTGAGTGAAGAAACATCTCTAGAATCAACTCAGTGTTCTTCTGTGCTATGTTTCTGTGCTATGACTCTTACCTTCAGTCCACTAATGCAGTCCTCTGTCCGGGCCAGTTTGGCTAGCGCAGCACTTCTCTTCCTCAGCTCTGTGACCTCCATGTCCAGCTCTCTGAGCATACTCTCAGCTTGGTGCTCTGCCGAACGCCGACCCATCTCAATCACCTCCAGAAGCTGGGCCTGGCTGCGCTCAATGGAAGTCAGCAGAGTCTTAAACACATGCATGCTGCTCTGCGTCTCTTTCTCTACAGCCGTCTGGGTAGGAGAGGGGGAATGGTGAGAGAAAATGGAGCAGAAAAGGACAGCAGATAAAGATATACAAGGAATAGATAGAGGAAAGCAGGGTAGTAAAAATGTCATTTAAATGCAATTTTTTGCTCATTGTTTGGTCAAATTTTCTAACTAAAATATTGCTACAGGTCTTCACCAAACACAAATTGATTTAGGGTCAATTTGTGAACCTGGAGTAAGCCTAGCCTTGGACTAAACTGCTGTGAAAATCCTGGCTTAGGCTCAATCTGGGTCTAGGAAACTGGAAAAATGGATGAGAATTTGAATTGGTCAAAATTGAATAATTGTAAAATTAACATTGCTGTAAGTCAATAACGCAAGAGCTTGTCAGCAAGAAAAGCATAGTAAAATAGTAAATAGTAAAAATGTTTTAAAAGTTTCCATATAGTTGTATGCAAATGTTTAATTTATTTTCTAAGTGAGAATAACTACACATATTTTAATTCACTCACTGTTTATTCAATTTATTAAAAAGATTAAATATAAATGTGGTATCTGCCAAATGTGGCACAGTTATATTTAATATTTTATGTTTTTATGTCCAAAACCCAGCAAAACAAAGAACATGTAAATTAAATTTGCAGAAAATGTCGTATTTAAGTTTCTTAGGAACAGACTAAAAACAACTGAAAATGTCATTTGATCAAGGGTGTTTATATTTTTGAATATTAGTGTAGATGAATATGAAAGCAGCTTCTAAGTATTAATAAAACAGATCACAGGTCAGTTTATACAAAGAGGCTCCAATACCAAAACAGTGAAGTGTAATAATTACTTTGATATCTGCCAGTGAGAATTTAATCTCTTCGACCTTCATCAGCCTCTGCTCAATCATTTCCTGTATCTTTGTTTCTGTGATGCCAATCTGAGTCTGTGTCAAATGTAAAACACAAAACAAGAAATGACCAAATAGAAAATCAATCAACACTTCAGACTAGATTCATTACATTTAGTAAGTTTAAATATATTACATTCTTCTTTTTAACCTAAACTTATGCATAGTTATTCTCTAAATCAGTGTTCTCTAACCTCGGAAAATACTCGGTATTGAAGGCAGGGCTGCCTTCAATACCGAGTATTTTCTCAGCTCTTGCACACACATCAATCCAGGAAAGGCTGGTTAACTAGCTGATTCGTCTGATTAGGTGTGTAAGAGCAGCAAAAACTTTAAAAAGTGCAGTTCAAGGATGCCTTCAGAATTAAGGTTGGGAAACGGCACTCTAAATTACACTGCTGATTATGACATTCAGTTAAAAACCATGTAATTGCATTTTAAGACTTGTACCTTGTTGTTCAGCCACGCCTTTTCTGCCGAGATGATTTTATGTGATTGGTGATCTGTTTCCCCACACTCAGAGCAGATACACACCCCATCAGATTGGCAGAAAAGGTCCTGTTTATGATGGTGCTTTGGACAGAGTGGCACTTTTCTGGCATTGGCGGCTCCACTCATAGAGTATCTCCTCAGAGACACTTTCCGTGTGAGCTCTTGGGACGGGGTACTATCTGAAATATCTGATGACTCTATCACAAGTGTGGGATTGTCATCCTCAGTTTTTTTAGAGGGAAAGGGCTTGAGAAACTTCCGTTTTATTTCAATAAAGAGTTCCCCAGACAGCTGTCTCTGTTTTAGAGGCCTTTCCTCAAGTTTGCTCCTTTGTACTCCTTCCCACCCCATGCCTCCACACGCTCCGGCGACCCCCTTCATCTGCTTGAACTGCTCGGTGATCTCACGCAGCGTGCGGTTGATGTGGAGCTCGGGCTTCCTTTTGAAGTTCTCCTTGCACAGTGGGCACTGGCACACCTTGACTCCTTGCCAGTAGTGTCCAATGCAGGTCATGCAGAAGCTGTGGCCACATGGGGTGGAGACCGGGTTGTCAAAGATGTCCAGGCAGATGGAGCACTGGAACTGCTCCTCGGAGAGGAAGCTACCCACGAAAGGCATGGCTCTGGATTGATTTGTGGAGAAGTAAGAGATGGAGGAGATTGGGAGAAGAGTTGATGGATGTATGAGATGACCATCACAAAAATTAGGAAGTCTTGTATGTTTAACTAAATCGAAATTTTAAACACTATGAAAAAATGATTAGAAGGTAATTAGATTGGAGAACTGACTTTCATGATGCATATATTCTTGTCATAGTTGGAATACAAAAAGGTTAATTTTATTTAAACATATCTTTGGGATAGGAATACTAAATATTGTTAGTAAAAACAACAAGTCCTGTGAAATTATCTGTAGCAATGTTGCCGCTATAACATTTAGAGCCTGGCTGCTCAAGAGTGCACAAATTATTGGTCTATTTCCCAAGATGTTTTTTAAATAACAGCCAATTACTATAAAATCTATCATTTTAACTTCTTTGAAAAGTAACCATGTCTTCAAGAATGTACCGATCGTCTCAGCAATTTGCTCTGTCTAAGGAAAACAGTAGATTAATGCAGTTTTTCTATCAGTTCTTAACTGTATGCAGCGCATAGAGGCTCTAGGACTGGAAAATACTGCTTTGAAGAACTATTTTTGTAAGTGAGTTCAAAGAACTGCTACAAATCTTTATTTTTAAACATGGGTCTAAAAATATCTTAGAACTGACAGAAGAACACAGCCTATTACTTAGTAAGATAAGGAAGCAGGTATGTTCTTTAACCTTACAGAGTGTGTTTGCAAAGGAATGAAGCTCATCTGGCTGAAGTGCAATTCCTTTTTTAACCGTGTGCACTCACTCTACACTCTATGTGCTTTTATTCAGTTTGTGACAATTATTGTGGAACTTAAAATGTTCATGTTTACTATTATATCCATCTGCCTCACTTGATAAGTTACACTTTGGAGTAATCTTATAAAATGATTATTTTTATTAGCATTTATTATGTATTATTATTAATAGGCATTAACATGTTCTGGTACAATCAGGAAATCATTAGCTGTAGCTTATAGCTGAATGATCAAACGCTCTTTTTATCCAGAAATGCATGGAACAAGACCTTTTCCAAAACAGGTACGAAGAAGTATTACAAAGTAGGTTCCTTCATTTTCTTTCATTTAATTTACAGTAGTTGAGTAACAATCTCAGTCTGAATCACTGCAGGTGTTACATACAGTGCCTTTCAAAAGGCTGATACTAAATAAAACTAACAGTTTTGTGTTCACATACTTTTTAGATGCTAATTACACCATTTCATGCTGATGCCATTTTGAAATAACCCAAATGACCTTTGTGCAGATTCCTAAAGGTTTCTCTTGCTTGTGGCTTCTGCTGGTGGCTGTGTATGTGTGTACTTATCAGAGTTGTTCATCAAAGGCTGTCGCCGATGGGTATATAACGAACACACACCTGTCTATATTTGTGCTTCTTGCTGAATGCTTTACCCCAGCAACAACCACGCACCCCCACTGCTGCCAAAAAAAACTTGCCCCAAAATGTAAAGAGGCACAAAAGCCTGAAACAGTAGTGAAATGTCATATTGGATGTCAAATCAAATGTCAAATTTTCTTCATTGGAGTTCAGCCTCATCTATAGGTTGATTCAAACATGGGTGAATTGGACCTCAAACTAACCAGACCAGTCGGTTTTTGTTTTGTCATTCAGAACTGGAAAAAATGTGTGACAAGAAAGTCAGTGCTGACCCAGAGGAAAAAAAAATAAAACTAATATCTCTTCTTTGTGCAGCATTATTATCCTAGACATTACTTAGTTCAGTTTATCATCTATATGGGATTTTCACACATTTAAATTCAGTGCCTGTTAAAGAGACATCCTCTAATCTCAGCCCGATTAAGTTTAAGATCACAATTTAAGACTTAAAATGCTTTTGTCTCTCTGCACTGATCTTAAATCAAATAATCGGATATTGAGATGAAAGACCCTGTAAAATATCTTAAATTTGTCTTAGTGATCAAATTCAAACCTCATCTACCAAAGTTAGACAGTTTTGAGATCCATAAGGTTGTTAAAGACAAGAAAACTGAGAGGCCTATGAGAATAGCAAAAGAGCTTCAGTTGATATATATATATATATATTGCTCTTTATTTCTCCAAAAGGGGGATTAGGAGAAACAGGTAAGACATCAATTATCTCCAAATAAGATGATTTTTTTCAGATGAGATAAAGAAAAACTGTTGTGAACAGCAAAATCTTTCTCTGGCGTGCATCACACATTATAGCTTAAACATGAGCTGAAGCCTTTACCCAACACACAGTGTATTTTTGCCTTGTCAGCTGTTAAAATACAGCATGATCATTCTGTTCATAATGAGTTGGCATTGTGCACATTGAGATCTAAGTTTTGCCCCTCCCTAGTCAGTCCACTCACTTGTGCATCATTTCTATGGCAACCAATGTGGATACATGAGCAAATGCGAGTACAGTCTGACCTCACAAATCAGACTTTTGAATGAAAAACTTAAACACTTAAGTCTAATATTTAGATTTAAGAAACAAACTTGATTAACTCCAGCCGTGTGAAAAGCACATTATTCATTACCACAATTACATTCATTTTTTAAACAGAGTAGCCTACTAGTTTCAGGTCTGTTTAATAAAGGTGTTGTTTTGCATAAGGTCTTGAATCAGTTTTGGAAGAACCACACATCCAAGCCAATTATTCCTTTTAAAATGTATGTATGAATCTTAAAATACTTCTATTTATTCAGTTAATTGCAAAAACTACAATGCCTTCAGATCAGTATACATTTTTCCCAAAGCCTTGACTACTGTTCGATCCCTTTTGGTAGCCCTCTCCAGGTCTTACCCTGTCCTAAAGCAGCTTCTTAGGAAGGTTGTTCTCTTCTTCTGAACTGCCCTCTCTTCTCTCCTGTGCTCAGCTTTGAGCCACAGTCCTCTGTTCTCTAACTCCTCCTTATATACTCCGAAGGCTGCTGCAAGGAATTTCCCAAACAAGCATCTGGCTGGTTTTAACCTGTTCGTATCCCCTGCATCCACTTTTTGCCCCATCATAGTGAGGAGCTGAGTGTTTATGGAGGACCTTCAGGAGGTTGTTTAGCTGCTTTTCAACCCACTTTTTGGCCAAAATGTCCTTACCGCAGATCTCTATAATGCTCCAACTCAGGGCAAGCCACAAACAGTAGCTCATTCTGTAACAGACATTACACACAACCAGTTTCAGTAATATTTCTATTTGCCATTGTTAGTAGATATTCTTATTGTGGCAAAATCACTAAAGCTTTAATTAATCTGAAGCAGAGTGTTTGGTTCTGTTTAACTCTGTGTGTTATGGGAAAGCCTGCATGTTCTTGGCTGAGAGAGATGGACACAATGTGCTCCAACCTGTCTGACTACACTAGGTGATAGCTTACACTTGTTCTAGACAACTACTTTTTTAAAAATATGTAACTGGCCACTGACAGTTTTGGCTGGTTTGAATCTGTACTCTTATATTTAGTGAACCATACAAGTATATTTATACATACAACCATTTTACAGATCATTTTAAATAGCTTAAGAATAACTTAAATTAACGACTGTCATGTTTAGTACAATGTGCAAAGAATCAATCAGTACTGCCTTTGTCTCATTAATACCAAAACACAGTGGGATCATGAGCAATTCATTCTCTTATTTTAATTCTCTTTATTCCTTATAGCTATCTTGTGGCAATCTCAGAGGTCACACTGTCTCATCTTCTCTTTATGGCAGGCTTTTTTCTTCTAGCCTGAACAACAGACTTCATAATTCAATGTAAGGTCTAGAATCAACTCTAGACCTAATGTTAGGTGTCATGTGCATAAACTATTGATGCAGTTCTACATGGCCAACATTGAGATCACTCAGTTTATTCTAAATGCAGCCTTTATCGGCAATAGCACTGATGTATCTAGCTGTTGTTAGAAATGTTTGGTGTAATATAAAATGCTAAAGCTCTAAAGTCAAGTGTGACCAATCACAAAGCAGTACAGATGTTGGCATTGACATAACAATATCGTTAAACAACTGATAACGTTAAACAACTGATCAATTTAAAACTTGTATTAGCCTTAGTAGTTACAAATTCCTATTTGTTTACATTGTATTTTGCTCTGAACACATAAAGCATCATTTGCTGGTTTGATATGGCCAATCATTGTAGTTATAAATAGAACTGTGGATGCTGAATCATTCTGTTATGATACGATCAGCGAACGAACTGTGACTATTAGAGGTAGGCCTTCAGTTTGGCCAGAAATAGCAAGACAACACATATCTATGATATGAAATTTTGCTAGTTCCCCTTTGGTGCCCTAAACTTGCAGATTTTTTTGTCCATTCTAAACACGCCACTCTTGATATCTGAGGCTTGTAAATTACATTCCATGTTTAATCTAAAACATTTAACAGACATTTTAACCTAACCTAATAATTTACCTAATATGTAGATTTTCAAAAGAGCTTACTTTAGTAAGGAGTCCTAGTATAGAGCTGCTGCTGTTTACCATGTTACAGAAACCCTCAGGTTAGGTCAGTGAGGAGTCTAGCACTGCCTAGAGTGATGTTTTTGTCTCACTACATACTCACCTATTGCACATCAAAACATTTCTGTCGCTTGCTAACTTCCGTTGTGGTTAATCTGACATGGTAGGACTTTTAAGTAGCCTCTAAACAAGGAAAGAGCTTACTTAGCTATTTTTTATAAAATATAGATAGGTATGCGATGAGATTTTTAAAAATGACCATTTCACCATCAACATGTGAAAACCAGTTGTTTAGATACATGAGTCATATTAAGTGAAAGTGGCCATTTTGTCATACATGAACACACCACAGCACACAGTGTGAACAGCACAAAATTCTTCCTCTGTATTGAACCCATTCACCAAGTGAAGCAGCAGGCAGCCAGGAACACAGCGCCTGAGGAGCAGTGTGTGGGGACGGTACCTTACTCAAGAGTACCTCAGTGGTGCCACTAGCAGTCTTGGGAACTGAACGCACGACTTCCTGATCGCAGGGCAAACGCCCTAACCACTAGGCTACCAACTAACGGTTGGAACAAGAATAGTAAATTATCATTACGAATCAGAGACAGTAAAACAAACAGACAAAATGAGTACATACCGTCTACAGATGATCTCTGATAGAGCCACCTCACTGAAAGAGTGGCATCCTAGACTCCCACATAATTAAAACACAGCTCATCAGATGTGGTTCAAACCAGAAATAAATCTTCACTCAAAAACTCGTAGCAGTATGGTAGTAGAGTTGTGTAACTCTCAAAAATACTTGATTTGTTTGTGTAACAATGCACAGTGTTGTACCAAACCCTGTGAAAAGGTCAAATATCTCCACAAAAGAAGTGTATTTTTTATGTGTGAGCAAGACAAAGACAGCATCACTGCCTTGTAAAGAAACTGAGGTGAGAAAAAACTTTGGTGCCCAGTTTGAAGGATTTATTGCTCAGGATTCAGGATTCACAGCTTAAAAATGCTATAGTTTCTTTATCTGCTTTAATTAAAGCAAAATGCTCTAATCAAGCCAACCAGTGTAGTCAACAATGGTCTGCAATATTTACTGATGTTTATAGGAATCATAACCTTCTTCAGCATATATAGTAAAATACAACTTTACGGATACACAGAGAGTCATAAAATGAAATAGTTATATTTCATTGCCCTCTGGTTTCAGAGATATTACTGTTCTGGAACTGTCAAGGCTCTGATTTTGAGTGACCGGAATGGAATCTAAGGGACTATTTCACACAATTTTCTGCATTATGTCATGATTGACAAAGGACCTTTCAATATTAGGTTAATTTGCTACTACCACAGATATTCAGGGACACAAGATGTTGGATGTACATATTTGGCTATAGGAAGGCCATTCGGAGAACTAACACTTAAAAGGTTAATACAGTAATTTACACACTGATCTGCTAAAACATTAAAACCACTGCTTAACACTGATTATCTCATTACAACTTAAGTTAATGAAGTTGATGTGTTGGAGGCAGGAAAAACGGGCAAGCATTAGGATCTGACCCTTTTCACAAGGGACAAATTGTAATGGTTAGAGCCTCTTCAAAATGGCAGGTTTTGTGGGTGACACCTCACAACTCACCAGACTTAAAAGATCTGCTTCTAACATCTTAGCGCCAGATACCTCAGCACACCTTCAGAGTTGAGTTCATGACCAGTCAGAACTGTTTTGGTGGCACAAGAGGGACCTGCACAATATTAGACAGATGGTTTTAATGTTACGGCTGATCAGTGTATGGTCTATAAAGGTTGTTTGACTAACAATAGTGGAACCTTTTTGGTGCATACAGATCAATTTAAACAAGTTCTTTAAAGAACCATATACAACATTTTCTCCATCACAGAGAAAAACCATTTAACCATTTAAACACACCCCCATTTTAAGGGTGTGCTGTTCTGGCTAATGGAGCCACTTTCTTCTCAACTTTTTAACATGGCTATCTTCTGGCCCTTCGGCCCTATGCTCTTCGCTCTCTTCATCTGATACACGACCTTCGCTGCCTCATCCGACATTCCCTGAAAGAACATTAAACTCTAGTTAGCCACCTCTGGGCGTGTTAGGAATAAAAGTGCCACATGAAAGCGAAAAGGCTCTTGTATACCAATACATGTGAATTGTAGAACCATGTGTAAAAGGCGAATAAACACTTATGAAACTTTGTTTTTAAGTGCGTGAGAGTGAGTCATCTTTCGTAACTTACTGTGGAAGGTGCTCGGCCGGCTAGAAGAGTAGCAGCGTCTGAACTGTCCTGCGGGAGGTAAGCAAAGTAGGTGAAAGTTCACTAGCATCGCCTCTGTGACCTGAGAACAGGATTTCCATCTCCTGTATGAATACTGATAGTCACAGACAAATGCCATTCAAGCTTTGAGTACTTTTGTGTGTGTGAGCTGATGTGTACGTGAGCGTGTGTTCAACGACATGCATGAGATAAATGCATGGCTTGGTGACAGAAATTCCAACAATGGCTCCAATTCACACAATCAGATTCAAATGTAGTCCTCCCTGTACCACTGCACACATACAATAAATCATGCTTATTTTTTTGCATACTTTCAAGAGCATTTACTATGATTTAGTCCTTTGTATGAACAGATGAACAGACCAGCAGTGCCGTGTTCTGACTAGAGCTGAACAAATTACACAAAAACAGTGGTGGCTGAATAATGGATACATTATTTCACTATGAGTAACATACTCCATTACAGTACATTAAAAGTAATGTATTCAGAACAAGCTTAGAATACATGTTGATTAGTGTCTACTTAATTTCTATAACGTTTAAATAACGTTTCCTCACTGTTACTGGTTGGCAGTTTTCTTTATTTAATTCTTTTGTCAATAAATGCTTATCATTTGAATGAAGTTCTGAAATTCTTAACATTTTTTTCTCTTATCAAATTCTTCAGCCTACTGCTGGTCCCACAGTCCTTCAAGAAGGACTGCCACCTCTCTCATGAAGTCAGCAAAAATAAACAAATTTGTTCTGTAAACAGTTCACCATGCAGCAATAATAAAATGTTACAAATTAGACTATAACGTCAGACTATAAAGTGGGTAAACATGTGTTTTTCAGGTGATGACGTGTTTAACATTCTGCTACGAAATATCCGGTACATCATTCAGAGCTCAGTAAATCTGAGACATATAACCGGCTCTTAACAGTGATTTATTAGTGTACTTATACTTTAGCAACCATTTCAGCGTTTGTTTTGTAAAACAAGTATTAAACGTATTAAAAAACTTTTGTCTTCTATCTTTTTTAAATGTGACTGAACATAGTACATTTATTCTAAATACCCATTACCAATACCTGTATTCCATTAAATTACAGGCCTGGCTCTTACCTGTGAGTCTGTGGTGAGATCCTCACAGATCATACTCATAGTACTGATCCAGTTGCCATAGATACTCTCCTCTTTTGCAATTGGCTTCTGTTCACTATTAGAGACACATTGTACACATTAAATTACAGACTTCAGACACACACACCAATACACATCCACAAGATACTTCTACCTGCAGAGGTACTGTAAATGATTACCACTAAGATCTGTGATTTGAATCCAGTATGAATCTACAGTGTCCATAGTTTTTGACTCTCAAACTCACTCCCTCATGCACATGTTTAGTGGGCAACATTCTGCACAAATGGGTGCCATCAGTAATAAAATACCTTTCAGTGCTTCATAAGAGCAGTGCTTTGCGCCACTGAACTTCCTAATATGTGCTATAAGTCTTTCAGCTGGGGTTCCAAATCCTTGTCCAGACAAGCCCATGCTCTGCCCGTTTTTGTGTTTTCCCTAGTCTATACACCCAGACCACTAAGAACTTCTTTACTATTTAAAGGGTTGCATCAGGTATTGGGAATCCCTATCTTACAGTAAAAATTCCATCTGTAACACAGTGTTCTTGGAAATTGGAGCTCTTGCAATAAAAGTAGTCCAGTCAAAAGTAACCACACATTCTTGTAATAAAAACCTTGTAATAGCTGTGTTGATGTTATTGTGTGTCACACTTATCATGTAATTATGACATCTGAATTATGATCTTTCCCTCTGGGCTAACTGAACTGACGTTACATATTTTTGAGAAATTAAACAGGCATAGTGCCCCATACAAATTATAAAACTCCTCTGGTAAAACTACGCAAGCACCAACAGTGCTTAAAAATGTACTACAGCATTTATGCAAATTCTAAGTACTAAGAAATGTTACTTTTTTCTTGTAGTGACTGACTACATGCTTTAGGTAAAGAGGGCATTTGGCTAACGGTCTCATCCAAAGCGACTTACAGTTATTGAGCAGTCATTGAGCAACTGAGAGTTAAGTGTCTTGCTCCAGGACACAAAGGTAGAAAGTGGGGGTTTGAACCTGCAACTTTGTGGTCATCGGGTTCACAAACAAGTGTTGTACCCACTAGGCCAGGCCTATTCAACTGGCGGCCCGTGGGCCGGATCCGGCCCTTTCGAATTTTTTTATGGCCCGCAAGTCTGCCCATAAATCAGTGTGTGATTCGTGTGATATAATAAAATTTGGATTTTGGATCATGATTGGCTCGTAGTCCCACACTACTTTCGCCAGGATTGGTTTTCTGCTGTGTTGTATAAAATTAGCCAATCCGAGCGCAGAAGTCGCCATATTATTAGCCAATCGCAGACGAAAGAAGCGGAATTTGTCAGAAAACGGGTGTGTTAAAAAAAGAAGCGCAGAGCTGGCAGTAACGAAAGAGAATCCGGTCCCACACACAGCGAGGGAGATGTATCTACTCCAACGACTTAAACAGAGTTCAGAGTTCTTGTTTAGAACCGGACTCTGTTAAAACGGCTAGGTTAAAGTGACACTGACACAGTGCTGGACTTGCCATCGGGCAAACCGGGTCGATGGTAAATTTGGGCCGACGTTTTTCACGAAAAACACCCTCTGCCACACACACACACACACACAGACACACACTCCGCCGGGAACGACAGCACGAAATTCTGTGGCCCCTGAACCCACAGTGACTTTCATATCCGGCCCACTTGCTATTGTAGTTGAATAGCCCTGCACTAGACTACTACCACTCTAACACCCTAGATGCAGCAGCTACCTCACAGTTGGTCACAGTCAGTGGCAGCACATGCACCAGCACACACCTGATATCTTTGAGAAGGTCCTGTTGGGCTTTGAGTTGACACTGAGCCTCATGTATTCTTCCCTCCATGGTGAGTCTGGCACACAGCTGAGCACAGTGAACCCCCAGTACAGACATATTAAGACTGCCTGCCCAGACCCAGCTATAGAAGGGGAGTGGGGATGACAAATTAGTATGAATTATTTGAGCACAGGTTATATTTGTAATAGTTGTTGATAGGGGTGGACTGGGAATCTGTGTGTTTTGAAAAAGTCCAGAATGGCCGTCCAGTGTTTTTCTCTTTAAGTGAGAAATCAGCTAACAACAACAAAGGGCGCTAATACGATGATTTGTCAGTTGTAAAATCCATAGCTAAAAGCCAGCAGAAAAAAGTGAGTCATTAGTTATGGCCAGCTTTATTTGGGATAAAGTCCAGGGCCCCGTTTTTAGTCCCAGTCCGCCCCTGGTTGTTGGTGCTATTCTGTGCACTGTTACCTGCTGGTGGTCACACGCTTCTGCTGAGTGATGACTCTGGTCACACTCTTTAGGTCTCGAGTCTTGAAAGACAACTGCAGCTGGAAGGGAACTCTGTCCCTTCTCTGGAAACCTATACAGAAATTATCATTTATTTAAAAAGCTAAAAATTAATTTCTTTCTTTTATACTTCTACTTAATTGTAATGTTTTTCTATTCCCAGTTTGGACAGCAAAAAAAATCCAATAAAATGCTAAAAAGGAAAAATGCATTTAAAACAGTGAAACTAAAGAAAATGATTAAAAAAAGAGTTCACAGAACTGCAATCTTTTTAGTCTGTTGACGCCAGTATAATGTCATGTACTCATGAACATTTTTTCTTTACTTACTGTCCACTTTATCTGGTCTGACAGCAAACTGGAAAGTGATCTCCACTCCCTCTGTAACATTGCCAATATCCCTCACCAGCTTGTGATTGTTTTCCTCATAAGGGAAATACCTGCCACAGAAAGCACACAAAGCAACAGGCATCACACAGAGATAAAAAAAATCTTGAAATAGTATTTTAAATTTAAACTTAGTACATGAGGAAAGAATAATACGACATCTTTAATTTCGTATACATTTGAAATAAATATGAATGCTTTCAAGGAAATTCAAATATTCCTTACTGAGAAAAACAGTCAAAATAAATAAAAAGCAGATTTATCAGCTTCAATGCTACTTTTACTAAGGTCTGTGGCACATTATGTAGGATCCTATGACTTCTAGAAGTGATAAAGCTATATTAATACCACACAGAATCAAAATTTGGTTGCAAAAAAAGGGAAGCTAGTAGGGTCTTTAATTTTTCTGAAATGTTTCTTTTTTGTTTAGGTACATAATTGTGTTTATTTGATTACTGTAAAACATTCAGCAACAATAAAAAATAAGCCATTGTAATATACATACAAATCGTAAAAATGTATGATATAGTAATTAGGGTAGAGCTACAGGATTTTGCAAGGTCTCATAAGTTTAATGCATAATTACTGTTGTTTTTTTTGTAAATATAAAATAAAATATGGCCTTTCCCTCAAAATTATAACCTCTGCAAATATCATAAAAGATGCCACATTTAAATTTGTTCTAAAACAGGCATGTTAACTTATTTTCACTTAGATAATCAACAAAACCTAACTTGACCTGGCCATGCAAACTTGTGCATAACTGTACACAACAGAGAAGCATCTTCTTTGTTGTTCTGTTTCTTTACTTACAGTCCTCATTTTTACAAATGTCTTTAAATGATTTCACAATAGTAGTTGCTAAACTGGAAGCAGCTTGCCGAACAGCTGAAATGCTGCTAGTTTCACGCAGATACGTATCTAAGGTTTCACAGAGCCGACGCCCTGACTCAGGGTTAGTTAATGTGTGGTTCCAGTGTGTTAACTGATCAAATCAGTCAAACCAATCAAATCTATTCACTAATATTCATTCGAAATTGAGTTTGCTCTTTCAAACTTTTTCTTTTTCTGAGGTGTCTTAAGTGGGTATACTCAAATACTCAGTATCAGAAATCCAAGGGTGAAGCATTTTTCCTGCATGAGTTGGTTGGCAAGTATCTTAGGTATTCCAACATTTAAAATGTTATAAACAGATGTTAGTAAGCTTATAGGGTTTTTTGGTATTTTTTTCCCTACTTGTTTACAGCCAAAAGCGATGATGGTAGCATGACACTGTAACATTATACTATAAACAACTGATGACTTCCAGAAGAAAAGTGGATTTCCTCATATAGTCTTCAAATAAAGACTTTAAATAAAGTGTCAAAACACTAATTTAGAATGAGAACACTATAAATTAGTAAGATACTAACTTAGGATGAGAACACTATAAATTAGTAAGATACTAACTTAGGATGAGAATACTATGAAAGTATTAGAAATGATGTAATCAGTGTTTACACTCACACGCCATTAGGTGCCAGCAGGGTTGCCACTACATTAGTTGCCAAGATGTTGTCAGCCAAAGCAGTCTGAATTTCTGTAGAAACCGTGCCTATATTGACTATGTTGATCTAGGGACAAAACATAGAACACAGAAGGAGCAGGAGAATAAGAAGTCATTATTATTCTGGTTTGTCATATATTGCATTTAGAGAAGGATTTATATGACAACTGTTGTTCTGACTATGCTTATTACTGATTTAAGAACTGTGTGAGTAGACAAGAACACAGTGGGGCTCCCATGTGGCACCACCCAAGTGCCCTACAGTCAGGAGCTCAGATTTATCCCCAGAGATAACACAAACATCTGTGGCCAGGAGTCCAAGACAGCATATAGGTATGTAGGTGGTGGTTAGTTAGTGTAACAGAAGTGGAATGTAAAGTTTTCTTTCAATCATGTTGAGCTGTCCAAAGACATTGTGTGGCAGGTTGTAGCATGCAGTGTGACAGGGTTTCTTAGCTAGTGGGTGGGAAATGGCAGAACAATTGGGGAGAAAACAACAAAAAAGTAATAGTGACCGTCTTATTAGCAATAACTAGAATAGACATGTTTCCGATTCAGAGCTGAGTAGTTTTATTTCTTTGTTAATGGTGATATCATTGCTACTTCTGTAAAATGAGTCATACAGGAAAGTTATTTTAAGTGTGTTCTGATGAAAACCTCAGATGGTATGAGGGCAAAACTTGGCCTAAATAGATATGCATATATGTGTGTGTGTGTGTGTGTGTGTGTGTGTGTTTGTGTACACTTGGCTACACTAGTGAAGGAGCAGTGAGGAGGTAAGTAGGTCACTAATCTTTGTAACTTAAGAAAATCACTTATCTTGGTTTGGCTTTGTTCTAAATCTTTCCTTTGCAAGACACGGTACAAATGTGTAGACAAGAGGTGCCCAGCTCCAGTCTTTGAAGTCTGATGTGCAGCACAGTTTAGTAGTTCCCCTTAAACACACCCACGAAAACTAGCAATTAACAGATGTGCTTGAGCGGATGTGTTTGAGCAGGGAAATCACCAAATAGGACATCAGCCCACCAGGACTGGACTCAAGCACCCCTGGTGTAGTTTATGTTCTGTTCCATTCTGCTGTATTCTAAAGGAGTAAATCTATAAAAGCACACTTCTATTTCCATGACTTTGCCTCATTCTCTCAGTACCTGCTGACCAAATATCAGTACTAATGGGTCACACATGTTCACTCACCCGGCCTCCTGTGTGATCGGCCAGCTTCCCAACTTCTGCCAGGCGACAGTCCTCTCCCTCAAAAGTCATCACTGATACAATCACTCTAAATACAAACACAGAGATACATTTGATCACAAGTTCTAAAGTTACACTGTTCATTGATTTATTTCTCAAATTTGAAAAAGATTTTAAGAAATAAACCCTTATGGATTCTGTGCATAGTGTATGTTCTGTGATATGAATACTTTATATAAAATTATATCTATGAAGTATAACCAGTCAGGTTTTTTTATCAAATCCTAAATACAGTTTAATTAATATGCCTTCCTTTTAATTCAAGCTAAAGTGTAATTAATTGACTTAATCGCTTAATTAAATAACTGAATGTACTTAAAGTTGGAATCCTGACCTGTTTCCCTATCAGTAGTATTGAAAACAAATTGAAAGTATTGCTACTTCGACTCAAATGCTTTACCATATCACATTACAACATGATGCAGGATTTCATTTGTGTGTGAGGGGGGGTTGGATTGATTTTTTTATTGTAAATTCAATTAAGATGTTGTAATCTAGATTAAACTTTTCTAGTTCTAATTCGGGGTACGCACAACAGAGAAACAGCATTTCGATTCACATTAATGCCTTGCACGTAAATGTGAATTGACAATAAATCTCTTTGAATCTTGAATTTTTAATTGGATGAAGAGCTTGAACATCACAGTACACTGCACAGTGATAATCAAATCAGACTCATATTAATGCACATCCTAATTGGTTTCTTTGTCATTTCATATACACTTAAGAAGAGAAAGGTTTTCATAACACACCCTTTTTCTGCAGCATGATTGGCTAACTGGTTGTAGAAATATGGTGAGGGTGGAGGTGAGTGGTCAGATTCCTGTTCTAACTGACCGAGGCCAATGTTGGCACGACCATCTGTGCAAATTATGACCTAAAAGTAAACATACATATAACAACTTTTAATATGACAAAAATAAGCAGATCTACAACTGTATTGAACACCTGTATAAATGAAGTTAGAGATACTGACTTTTGAGCCTGCGAACTGAGAAGCCATGGCCACTGAGACAAGTGCAGCAGGGCCAAGGGCAGTGGCTCCATGTTCTCTTAATCTGAACAAAAAGAATGTCAATAAATATTTATTACATTTTTTTGTATTAAATTAGTAGACAAAACCCTTATTTATTACCTAAAAGAGGCAAACAGGGCAAAGGTGATCATTTGTGTACTCTAGCACTGTGACAAAGTCGAGAAATATAATCCAGAAGCTGATTAAAACTGATCTAGGATTAGAATTCCTTTGCTCAAACAATTAAAATGATACTGATTCTAAATGGTTGTATGCTCACATTACATGCTTGAAGTGCCATATCAGATTTTTGCCTAAATGTAAGACAAATCTAATGTATTCTAACCTTTGTGAAAAAAGTCTGATCTTTTCACATCTGTGGGCTTTTAGATGTTTGGGTACATATCTGATTCATGTCCATGCATCCTGATGAGATCAGAATTCACTTTCTTTATCATCCAGGGCTTGCAGTATAGCAGCAGCAGCTAACATGAAGTCAGTGTCAGTCAATGCTGCAAAAACAATGCATCTGGCTTTTTCCCTTCTTGCCCTAATCATTAACGGCTACAAGCTGTTTTAAACAAATATTCTTTGCTTGTTATGTGACACCTATGAATCATTTTTAAATATCAGTGCTTAGGATGTGAATACGTAAGTAATAAGTGAGAGGGGTGTTAGCACTAACAACAGATACATGTGCATTTAAAAGACAAGTGTAACAGCAATTGTGAACAGAATGTGTGCATATCTTGTTTTGATCCTGATAAAGTAAAGCACACATTCTATCTGTGTGGGTGTGTGTTAACGCTATGCAGCCACTTTGGCTACTTTCATGGTACAATGTCACATGCTCCACCCACAGTTTCTGGTATCGTTACCACCTCTGTTGTTAAATAATTTACTGTAAGTGCATTAAAACATACGCTCCCAATCACGAAAGTAGAAAAGCCATTCACAGCCATTTAACGATCTTCAGGAACAATGATAAGAATTTAAAGAACAATTTGTTATTAAACAATAAATATTATACTTAAAGGATCAGTTTAACATTTTGTCAAGTTATCTGAGGTTTCACTATCATAATGAACACATGCTAAAATTTCTTTCTTTCTTTTTTTCCAGTTTCCTGCTCCCTAATAATAATTTGAAATATGAACATTTGCACAAGAGTGACATTTCTAATCCGTTTTTCTGCACATGGTAAAACTAAATGAGTTATTATCTTTTGGAAAACATTAGTTCCAATGTTTTAACCAAGAAAGTGGTTCAAGACACTTTCTTGGTTCAAAATAGAGCAATAAGGTTTGTTATGTTTGTTATGTGTTTTTGTGAAACACCACCACTCCTTAAACCTCCACCAATTAAAAAGAGCCAGTGAGTAAAATCCAATAACAAACTTGCTGGCGTATACTCTGACTCACTCTTTGACTCTCTGCGTGAGGCACTGGTAGGTCTCTGCAATGCAGTGTGGTGTGGAGTACTTCTCTCCCTGCTCTCGCACATGATCGTAATCCACCAGAGCCCAGTCTCGCAGAGAGAGAGGAACTCCCGTACCATCCCCATACACTGTCACCTGACAAGGCAAACACAAAAATCAGACTCATAGCATTGAAGGAGTAATCCATATCAGAAATAAAACTGAGGGCAAAGGGTGTCAGCACACAAGAGTGTACGTGTGAAAAGCTATTTAGGTGAAAAGCTATTTAGAGTGTTCATTCATTAGATCCTCACCAAAACAACATGTCAGAAAAGGTGAGAACACAGGTTATCTAACTACAGTCATATGCAAAATCTGGGCACCCATTAAAAAGAGTTCGTTGATTTTGCTAAATCTAAAAAAAATGTTTTTCTCCAATATTTATGCACTAAAATTAGCAAAGGGCATGCATCTGATTTTTATTCATTTTCACTTAAAAGACTGGAGGAGTTTAAGTGAACAACAGTATACAGTACAGTTTCAAAACAGGCAACCATGAAAATAGGTCAGAACTTTTTATCAGTGCAGGAAATGTTCTACCTTTTATAAAATATTATATAATGTTAGAACTAAAATACTAATAAAATATAAGAAAAATACAAATACAAATGAAATCAGTAACATGTAATGAGATTTGTTTTTTAATAAGATAATTAATATGTTGATTAGAATACAGAAGAGTACTGGTTTGGTTCTTGACTTTTTGATGCCCTCTAGTCATTGTATAGATGTATTATTTCAGCAGGACATTTGGTTCAATTTAAGGACTGATTAACCAAACTAAGCAGTGAAGTTCTTTAAATACTGGCCCTCCTTGAGAAGCTTTGAACATGGCTAAGCTGACAGACTCACAGACATGCAGTCACAATGAATAATTTTTTTTTTTAATGTGTGCTAATATTATTTACCACCCAGATTAAGAGCTTTACAGATTGATCAGTACTTTTGCACTTTTGACTTTAAAAGACTTTAAAATGACTTTTGGATTAAGACTTTAATACATTTTTGTGATTGTTACCAACAACATCAAGTAGCTGAGGGTCTGTAATACTCGCTGTACTACCGATAATATAAAAGTGCACTTGTTGTCTTTCCTACATCTTTGTACTCTTTCCTCTTTTCCACTGTACCTCGTCATTAAAAGTGACCAGGGCTACTCGACGATGAGGAGAAGATTTTAGCAGAGAGGACAGCGCCATCTGCAGGGCCTCTTGAACACCCTAAAAATACAATGACGGCGCAACGTTTTTGTAATTATAAACGGCAAAAGTAAGTACAAACTGCATAAAACATGAGTAGACTTAATTTGCTAAATAGGGTACAAACACAAATATTTTCACTACAGAGAAATAGGAAATATCATCACAGCACTGGCATATTTTGAAATTCTTTTTACCAAATGCTTCTTGTCATTACACAGAGAATTAAATAGAGCACACAACTGCCCACATGAATGAATTAATTAACCCTTAGAACTGAATTCTGATTGTAGTAGTAAAATCTCATTTAAACAAATAAAAATAGTGTAAACCAGTCTCTCTGTTGGCTTTCCCCACCCACTTGTGTACAGAAACTATCCTAAAAATTCTCCCAGTTCAAAGATCTTGTGGTTTTGTTGCGTTTACTTCTTAGGCCTAAAATAAAAAAAAAATTGGGTTTTTGCGTAACATGTGCCATGTTTAAAACCCAAGCAGTGGTTTTTATTATGAAGCAATGTGTTATTAAAATATAATAACTTTGGTTCTACATGACATAAGAACACCACACAATACATGACGTCTGACACCTCGATGAACTTCCACACAGAGAGTTTTGCCGTATGATAACAATTTGTTGCGCTGCCGGCATGCATATGTGCCACTTGTGTTCTAAGGGTTAATTAATGAATCGATTTATGGAATTTCAAATAACTTGCAATGAACAGTGTCTTGTAATGAACAGTAAATTATGTCGATCAGAGGCAGCATTTGAGCATCAACAAAGGTCTTACTGACCTGCAGACGTGATACATATGTGGGTGACCTCATACTGTTACCAGGAGACACCTGAGGAGAGACAAGAAGAGAGAAAGAGGGCACCAGAGAAAGACAGGTGGGGAGAGAGAGACAGAGCAAAAAAAGAAATTACTTAAAAAAAGAAACTATTAAAGGCAAAAAGAAAAAAATATATATGGTTATGTGTATGGCCAATTTGATCAAAGGAAAAGTAACCTCGGAGGTGACGCTCATGCTACCAGATACGTCTACACAGAAGACCACTAGCATGTCCTCCAAGTTTACATAGTCTGCATCTGTTTCCTCATCAATGTAGAGCACGTCTCTGCCTGGAGGCGTCCACAGAGGAGAACGGCCCATTTTTACCTCATTCTGAGAGAGAACATTCTGCTTACCACAAAATTCACAGCACCATGTCTAAAGACAGAGAAAGAGAGAGAGAGAGTGAGAGTGAGAGAGAGAGAGAGAGAGAGAGAGAGAGAGAGAGAGAGAGAGAGAGAGAGAGAGAGAGAGAGAG